>WYDF02299443.1:0-29230 GCA_009867245.2 Adranes taylori
AAAATTAAGTTATATAATATAATCTAACATAATAAAAAAAATTTAATGCACGCCACTGCTAGTATTGAATGTGACAACAAACTTATCTAGTTAATTCATGTTTCTTTTAATGCAGCATTCGTACGTACTACAAAAGTGTTAACTATATCACTCGCACATAAATGCTAGTCATATATATAAAATCAAAAGCGTTTCAGATACACAGACGGACGGACCAAGCTAGACGTTTATAAATAAGTATGACCAGACAGTGTCATAAATCATTCGTAATAAATACGAATTTATTAAATTGCCCAATGCCCGAGTTATCACTCTGTCCGAAACAACATTTTTCAGCGTACTAACTAACCCATTCTAAAAACTAATATGAAAACCCTCGTATTATAATTATTTCATTATTGGACTCGTATTTCATTATTGGAATAAAATATGTTAAAGGTAAATTACAAATTCTACATTCATTATCTATAATGCTATTAAAACGAAAATGTATGTAATTAAATGTACATTATGAAAATTATGTTAATCATTATTAAAACTTAAACTGGTTTTCTGGTTTTTATGCAAAATTACGTAATTGTAATATTGTTTGTTTTTTTATAATAAAATATAACAAAATTAGAAAATAAAAAAAAAACAAAGTAACATATCCGTATAACTTTTATTCCTTTTCCTAAACACTCTCTTACATTACCGATTGTGATTTTGACAACACCTTGTTCTTACTCAAATATCTCACAATCCATAATTCTTCTAAGGGTTCCATAAATTCATAATTCTTCTAAATAGTCTATATCCTTCATTCGTTATTGTAACCCCTCTATAATTCTCCACTTGCGTTCTTCTCTTATATATCCGAATTATTTCACTTTCTTTCCATTCCTCTGGCATACTGTCCTTCCCATTCAAAATCTCGTTAAATCCTCTTACTAATGCATCAATTCCTTTCTTATTCAGGTATCCCCAAACTTCACTTGGAATCTCACCAGGGGCTTCCGCACTTCCTTTACCTATTCTCCCTTATTACATTTAATACTTTCTCTTCCAATTTAAAACCATTTCCACTTAACCTGCAGCTCTCCTTTCTTTCCCTTTTTTCCTCCAGCATATCCAGTCTGCATTTTTTTTTCTTTCTGTTAATTGTGTTTGATTTTCTTTTATAATAAATCGTTATTTCTTCCTAATTCAATAATTGTGTTTTAATTCTAGCGTATTCTTGTATACAAGAGCATTTTTATTTTAAAAAATATAATAGGACTTCCTGGTATAATTTAGTTTATTGAAAGCTATATAGTAGTAAGGTTTTTTTCAGCCAGAATCTAAAATTTAATCATGTACCTTGTATCGATTATTTAATTAAGTTGAGACGTTTCTGGATTGTACGTTGGTAGAATATGTGTTCTTGAATTGGAAACGAAAATAGTATTAAAACCCTTATTATTTTTATTTGTTTTGCGTGGAAGGGGAGAAATCATCAAAAAGACGAAGGATACCCGGTGTATCCAACAGTGTGGGATTTTTACCCAGTAAAACTGCACGCCCGTTAGAATTGTGTACATAAGGAGATTGGAGAATTTGAATAAAGGCGGATTTAGGGTTTATCATCCTCTTCAGTCGGAATCTAGTAGTGAATGGGTAAATTGTAGATATTGTGCTACCAGATAGCTTGCAGCATTTTATACATAATTTTCACTAGGTTGCAATTGGGTTTGGTATGTGCTAATATTTTTCAGTATTATAAGAATGACAGTTTGTTAAAAATTATTAATTTTTGAAGGAGTATTACAAATATATGAGTTTCAAATAATTATTTAAAGTTTTTAAAGTATGATATTTTTGAATCTCCATCATGAAGGATTTGTTTCCTGTTGTACGTTTCACAGAAGTATATTGTTTTTTCTTCCTCCAGGCTAAGCAGTCTTCATACTGAGCAGTCATGGTTTCGTTTGACTTCAGGTGCAAGATTTGTAGATTTTCATGCAATCTCTCTTCATTGTCGTGTTATTATGGCGTTTCGCATCACGCTGTTTCAACGCGCTAATTTCCGAATAAATTTTAAAGAAGACATTGGTTTACTATTGTTATAAAATTTTAAAGAGGATACTTCAATTCCATAGAAAAAAGTTTCGGCCACCATTTTAATGATTTACGTCAAAAATAATTCATAGATTCAAATTGATCTGCACGATCCATTCCGCCTATGAATTTATTATAATTCAATATCACTTGAGGTTTCTTATCCTCTACCTGATAGCCACCACGTACCATTCTTGATAGTTTTCATTGGCCTAGTATTATATGAACTATGTATGGTACAATTCGTTTGTCTCGCAATCATAAAATTTTTTCTAGAACGGAATCTGATAGCAGTCCTAATTTTAGAAGTCTGTTTTCTTATTTGTCTACGCAGAAATTTTCTATCACTTCTTATAGTACCCGTTAAATAACATTTCATTTTAAGCAATTCTTCAGCCAGTAGAACACTGGTATAGTATCTGTCGATATGAAGATGATATCCTTCGGAATTGTACAAATACAAAACGATCTGCCAAAACATGCATTAGTATTCCGCATTTAGTTGGTATATTGGGGTTATAAGTTAAACAACTAAATTTTCCTTTGAACGGCGCTACAGCTTCATCCACATATTTCTGGGAACAAAGTTTTGTCTAAACTTTAAATCAATATAGCCCAAAGTTTTTGACTTTTGACATCCAAAAAATTTAAAAAAACGCTCTCGCTTAAGAGTCTTAGCGAAAAATAGAATATTGCACGTCAAGTCTTTGGAAAAATAATTTTTTATTTCACTTAAATAGATTACACTCATATTCAAAATCTAAGCAAAAAAAAGCAACCATTTCCTCATACGAAATGTTTTTCTAGTTTTGCCATACTATAATTATTTTTTTGCAATTTGTTCCTTCGCATACAAATTTCTTTGCTTTATAATTTCCGTTATGACTTTGTTAGTAAAAAATTTTTTTAAATAATTTATAGGCTGCTGAACATTTCCAAAAATTGGGCGTTTGTAAAAGGAATTCTACTAGGGAGATCATCATCATCATCACCATCATCACTCTCAATTGCAATCCAATCATCCTCTGAATTATCAACATTTTCTACTTATGCATCATTTTCTTCTTCAGTTGAATATTTTATAGGTATAACTTCTTTTTCTTAGGATGTAATATGGGAAATCCCCATCGAAGGCAGTGGAACTACATAAAGTGGTCAACGGTACTTGAATCAGGAAGGCAAAGGGGAACGACTGGATTTTCTTTCCCACGACAGTTATGGAATGAACAACAACTGCTACATGTTGGCCACTGGACAATGACGATGAATAAGATGTAACTGCTAGTCTCATCACTTGAATCAAAATCACTTTGAGAATTGTTTTCAAACATTCACTGCCACTATCACTAATTTTATTCATGTTTTGGGTTCAATATATTGAGAATTGACTATCAAAGACATAGATGTTTATTGCTTCGTTAGTTCCTTAATTGCACTGGAGAGATATGACCCGAGATCCCACGTGACATACGACCCGAGCAGCACAGTACTGAGGTGACGTGAGAGGTGAGAGTTAAGGGTTAGCACAAATACAAAACTTTGTAAAACTACTACAATTTAGTAAAGACGTAATATTTTCGTCTGATCAAATATCTGCAACAGACACGTATGTTACGTATTCTAAATATGAACTTTGAATGGGGTCATGTCAAATCAACCAAAAAATTTCAAAATTCAACCAGACCATTTCTGATTACTATGTAACTTTCTAAGATTGTTTTCCTTAATGATATAAATGAGCATATATTTTTAGAATTTTTTATCTTATTGGGTTTTGACGTAATTAATTTTTAAATTTTCGTAAAATGTCATTTTTTCCCTTTGCTTTTACTTTTTAATTCTTGAATTACTCAAGTTCTATTAGGCCTAGAGAGATGTTTGATACCTTATTTTAAAGGGAATTTCATAGTGTTTAATAGGATATGCTACACACGAACATGTTTGGTGAAAAACCTTTTTTTTTAAAGAAAAAAAATTTTTTTAAGGTGTTTTTTAAAATTTTGCAGTGTTTCAAGCTTTAAATCCTAAATTGTACAGAGTAGGATCTCCATGGGATCAGGAGATATCAGAAAAATAAGTTTATTAAAAAACAAGTTAGCGCATTTAAATATTTTTCAAAAAACTATATGTTTTGTGCAATATTATTATCTTTCAATCTAAGTATTTTTAGAGTATTTTTAGATAATTATTTCCTAAACATTTTAATTTTCATGCAAAATTAGTAAATAATACTCTAAAATACTAAGATTGAAAGATAATAATATTATACAGAGCATATATTTTTTTTGAAAAATATTTAAATGCGTTAAAAACATAAAAAATTCTATTTTTTCATTTTGTTTTTAATAAACTTATTTTTATGATATCTCCTGATCCCATGGAGAACCCACTCTAAATTTTAGGATTTAAAGTTTATAACAATGCAAGAAAGATTTCTATTTTCAACATTTTTAAAAAGCCGCAAATTATAAAAATTCGAAATTTTTTTTAAATTCAAATAAAATTTTTTTCACCAACATGTTCATGTGTAACATATCATATTAAACCTTATGAAATTCCCTTTAAAATAAGGTGTCAAACATCTCTCTAGGCCTAATAGAACTTGAGTACTTCAAGAATTAAAAAGTAAAAGTAAAGGAAAAAAATGACATTTTCCGAAAATTTGAAAATTAATTACACTAAAACCCAATAAGATAAAAAAATTCTAAAAATATATTCTCATTTATATCATTGGAGAGAATAATCCATAAAATTGTCATAAAAATTGAAGATGGTCAGGTTGAGTGATTGATTGATTTGGCATGGAATGATACAATGCTATTTTATTTAACTGTATCAAAATTTAATCCAGTTGGAATACAAATCCAAACTTAAATATATTATACAGATGAAAGATAAACATATAAAACGAGATTTTTTAGCAAGGAAATTATGTAATGATACAACAATAGCACGCAATCGAATATTTAAAAGCAAATCAATCAGATCTTAATGGGTTTCATATAACATTTACTAATTTGATGCAAATACACGGATATCAATTTCATATGATTGTAAACTAATCAGATTAATGCATACTTGAGATTTTGATGTAACAGAATTTGATTTAGTAGATACTACAATTCTGTATAAATTTGTCTATATCATTTCGGTAGCCTAGTTATATTTCTGGGTTTTTATAAATTGTTTATAAATTTTATGAATTTTTTGCATACTTTAAAATGTCCATAAAACCACAGGTAATGAACTATGAAATTACGTTAATTCAAACCATCCAATACAATACAAAAAAGGTTTTTTCAACATAAATTATTTTCAATCCCTTTGAACTTTCATCCCTATGAAATTTTACAAACAAATTTATGACCATTTTACAAATAGCTAACGCCAATAATTTTTCAAATAACTTTCTTAAAAACATATTTTCTAAAAAAAAATACAAATTAGTAACCTGACCACACACCATGTAGTAAATACAAACATAACACAATATTTTACACTCCCATACATTGGAAACATCTCTTTAAAAACAAGAAGTTTATTTAAATTAAATAATTGTAAATTTTCATTTAAAATTAATAACACTCTAAAATATATATTAGTAAAAAGGATAAAATGCCAATCAATGAGAAAAATGGTATTTACAAACTTGAATGTAACTGTTCTGCTGATTGCATAGGTCAAACTGGAAGACAATTTAAAGTACGCATAAAAGAACACATTAGATAATAATTTTTCTGTTTAAAATCAATAATTTTAAAAGTTTAAAATCAGATAATTTTGATAATCATTTAATAACATTTTTTAAAAATATTTTCTTTATCTTGCCAAGCCTAATACCCATCGACTTGAGGAATCGTCCTTCACTGGCCTGGGGAATAAGGTAGCTCCTTTAGAATTCTTGCGATTATTATCTCATCATTTGACGATTTCTCGGATATGATGGGCTTCATTATGCTGCCGCTTCTATTACTTATCTATAGAATTTTGTCTATGCCAGTAACCAGATGTGGCTGAGAAGTAGCCAACAATTTTTTTTATATTTTCTTTGTTTTACCAAACCTAATTCCCATCGACTTTGTTAATTAGGGAATCGTCGTTCTCTGGCCTGGCGAATGGAACTTGTAGCCATCTTGTTTCAAGCTGGTTTAATTTATAACTAAGACAGAATTTCATCAATTATAAACTTTAGGTTTTGGTAACTAATTGACAAAGTTTAATTAATTACATTCTGTTAGAGATTGTTAGAGATGGCTTGTAAATTTCCGTTGATTATTGCATATTGTTTTTATAATTTTTTTTTTTACTTGTGAGACATATTGTTGATATCGGAAATGTGAGTTTGATGAGTATCAGTTACGTTATGCTGCTTTTTTGGTCTAATCTGTCATTAATAACTACAGTTTGAATATAGAAACGCATTGAATTCCACTTGTGGAGATTATTTCTAAGCTGAAAAGGATTTGTTTGCGTTTAGTTACGATAAAAATACAGATTTCACTTGCCTGAGGGTAAAATTAAGTTTTACAATCTTTCTGTTAATACTAGGAAACCAATTGTGAATTGTGACCAGCTGCTTGTCCTATTTTTGTTTATTTCCAAGGATTTCCCATAACAATTTACTTGAATAAGTAATTACATATGTTTATGTGTCTAAACAGTTGACAGATACGTATTTTTTACGAGTGAACGTCATATGTGACATATAGAGTGGCAAATCATTCACCAATTCTTAAGGCAACTGAAGTGTAAGTTTATGCTATACGAGGCGCAAGATTTGTCCCAGATGTTGCTACTTAATATAGCCGTTTATTATAAAGGTTGTATTTGGTTAAATAAGAGTGACATTAGAAGTTTGTAGTCGTAAAATTCTCGTGACATTAATAGGATGTAAAGTACTTGTGGAAGTAAACGGATTACTGTGATTAAGTGGATTTGAGCTTGAAATAACTGGTAAGAATTGACGAACTGTTCCAGATAGTTGGGGAACTATGCAGTGGGGAGTTGTCGCCCCTACTGGCCAATGTTTTAAACTTCGTGTATTACGATTGGTCGATGGATTACGTAACAGCCGTTAGTCCAATGACATTTTGCTGGTTGCAACCAGAGGTCGAATGGAAGAGTGGATCCATCCTGCTCTGCTAAGATTGGAGAATATATAAAAACGAATTTCCGCAATGCTGCAAGTGCATCTAAAGAAGTGATTGAACCTTTTCGGCAAAAATAAATAGCGAAATGTTATTATAGTTCCAGATATATAATTCTGATGAAACAGGTTTGTTTTGGCGTACTTTTCCTGAAAACACACGAGCATTCCAAAATGAAATACCTTTTGGAAGAAAAAAAACAGCAAAGAGGGAGAGAGAGCCTGGACACATCTTTGTGCCAATGCCGATGGATCATATAAACTGACCCCTGTAATTGTTGGCAATTGTTGTTGGATTGTTGTTGGTCTTAAAAACCAAGGATTTTAAAAAACATAATGAATCGTCTCCCTGTGTCATATTACTATTCGAAAAAAGCATGGTTTACTTCTAATGTTTTCAAAGACTGGTTTTCTAAGTGCCTGCAGTCAGATAATTTCAAGGGGAAGACTTCGCTATACCATCAGAAGACGTAAAGCGTTTGTTACTATTAGACCACGCACCCACACATCTCTCGGAAAACATTCTACGAACTGAAGATGGCAAGTTTAATTGTATGTTTTTGCCAAAAGACACCACATCTATTATGCAACTGATGGACCAGGGCATCATTCTGGCGATGGATCAGGGCATCATTTTGGCCACAAAAAGGATATATAAGGAAAAGTTTTTAAATGAAATATTGGTGCTATTGGAGGATGAAGAAGACAGAAGAGGCCAACGTACCTTCGAAAATTTTATAAGTTATAATAAAAATTAACGATTTTTAATTTCGCAGCTGCTTGGAAAGAGGTATCTGCCCACACTGTCGAAAGTGTTGGAGGGATTAGTTTGATGACCAAGATGTAGAAATTGACTTAGAGGGTATAGAAGTTATTGATTTCTGTAGGATTATACAAAATAATGTTGGACAAGAAGTAGCCGAGGAAAATGTGTTTGAATGGTTGGAAACAGATGAATGTGACCCTGGGTATCACATTATGACCGAAAGTGAAATAGCAGTTGAAGTGTTTATCAAAGAAAGTGAAAATGAAAGCGAAGATAGCGGAGAGGACGAATCAATTCTACCAAAAATAAAATTATCAATGGTCAGATCGCATCTTGACGATGTAATATTATTTATCGATTATTCGGCAGATAGCGAAATGTAATTATATTACGAGTACACGCACTTTTGCAATTTTAGAGAGTTAATAATTAAGAAGCAATGAACTTCAACAATCCAAACAAAAATTGATACATTTTTCAACCCAGTGTCAGCGAAACCACAAAATTCAAAAACAAACATTGACGACTCTCCTCACCGGACTTTATATATATATATATATATATATATATATATAACGGACATTCGCCTACATCGGACACCCCGTCGCCCGCATTGGTCCGTTATATCGAGGTTCCGCTGTAGATTATTTTTGAATGGATGCCCCAGTCTGGATATCTGCATGACTTTATTTGTGTGTATCTTTTGCATCCCAAGTCTTTTAGCAAGGGGATCTTAGTTCCTCATGTTTTTGTCGAATTGATTTTATTATTTTGTTCCAATTACTCTATCTATAACATTTTGTGTGTTCAATATTGCTACCACTTGGAACACAGGCAGCAAGACGATATTATTAAGAATTTCTCTCAGACCATATTGTGATATCACAATGCATTGAGTTGATTATTATTCAATGGTTAAGTTCAACGAAAAACCTGAATAGCTAACACCATATTGTTGATCAAAGTCTGAGGATTTTTAGTACTAAGCATGAAAAGTAATATCGTAACTTTTATTTGCACCAAGCAGTTCGCTCGGATCATTATTATTATCACCAATGGCTAGCTGCGGAATGCCGTTCCATAGTACTGCAGCCGAACGGCTTATTGTTCTTTCTCTGACGTTTAGTCACACCAGTACAATATATCTGTGTCTTGTACCAGATTCAATATTTCCTAGTGAGAGCGTTTTTGCAGATTCAGCTTTACTGCTCTAAATAGGTCTCTCCTTCTGGATGCTAATGCTTACACTCACATAAGATATGTTAAGCTGTTTTGCTTTCCTCCAGACACAAAGGGAACCTTAAGCTCTACTACTTCAGCAGTGTTTAGGCCAATTTTTTTCATATGCTCCCTCAGAGGTGCGTGTCCTGTTAACAGGTCTGGTGCCCACATATGCGTAACTGTGTTGGTCATAGTCGGACTGCACAGTGCATTGATGTATTCGTTCAAATGCGTTTCTGGCGTTGTTAAGCGCCTGAAGTGTGTCCTGACTATTGTTTACTATAAAAATCCGTTGTTTGTTATATTTCCTTTTTAAGTTTTTCTGTACTTAATGGAAATTGCATAGATATATTTCTGCCTGAAATCTATCTAGAGAACAGAACATTTTGCATTTCGGTCATTCTCCGTATGTTCCTGCTCCCATATACCCAGAAGCCCTTGTTATACCAAGACACGCCGTTCTTTGTATTGAGGACGGTTTCTGACTTGTCTTAATCTGGAGTACCTTTTTCCACCACACCAGTGCTCCGTAAGTTATGGTTGAGCTGATAACCGACTTGTACAAGCAGTGCAACAAGTAGGGCTTCAACCCTTTGCTTTCCCATATATTCGTTTTATCACTGCTCTGTCTATTAAGTTATAATCGTTCTGTCTATTAGGCTATGAATTGGCAGGCTCCAAGTAAGTTTGGAATCCAATGTTACTCCAAACTACTTTGCTTCCTCCCTGCAACGCTATTTGTATACCCTGAAGTTTTAATTCGCTCGGGTAGCACTTTATTTAGAAAAATTTGTACCAGCGCAGCGTCAATATGTCGATGCTCCATGATATTGATAAATGAATTGATTTGAATCAGCTTCCCGTAAAGGGAAGAACCAATTTTGAGATAGCATATTGGGATTTAACCGCCTTGTTAAGGCGTATCGAAGCAAATAGACTATGAGATTAACCCATCTTTCAGGTGACAATTTTGGATAGTATTATTACAAAATCCATTTTGCTAATGTGATGGTTGAAAACACATGCGATTTATAATAGTTGTCTATAGTTTAAATCTTATCAGAATTCTATCTAATCATTTATAAAAGCTATTGAGATACTGAACTGATATTTAGTCAAGGTGAACATATATAAAATATTTACTTAATTTATTGAAATATATAATTTATTATTTTTGCGAAATTTACTTCAACATTGCGACATTTCTAGTTTATTTGTTTGTACGGAAGTACTCTTGATAAGAACACCAATAAAAGGAAATTTATAGTTAATTAGAATACGTAATTTTCGTGTTTTTGACAATACCAATTTAAATTATCAACTCATTCTTTTCTTACGCTACAACTTATGAACAACGTTAAATTATGACTGATGTTGGATTATTTCTAAGTTCGTCCAAACGAAAATGGGGCGTACCTATTCGAAAACAATTCGGTGAGTTTTTTTTTTTCGTGAAATTAAGTTTGACATTATTTATTAAATATAATTTGGGATAGTTTCACTGTGAAAACTTTCAATATCTTTTCATCTTTTATTTTGTACTGTGAATAGATTTATTATTCGTAAATAGGTTTAATTTAATTCTATAGGAATAGCATTTCTGTGCGAGCCACCGATGCATTCTAAAACAGACTAAAATTCCAATTCCAAGTCCATAATTACAATCAATCCTAATTGTTTAGATGAGTTGCCACCTTAATAGATTATCTCACCATTGCCTGCTTCTTAAACTGCATTTAATTTTACAAGAACTCAGTAATAATATATGCTTACAATTATACGTTTGTAAGTCATATTAAACCATTTTCAAATTGTTTTGAGAAGCCAGGTGGTGCGCATAGTTAAACATTGGTTTTATTAACGAATGAAAGCAGTGAAAGCAGCGTGTACTGAAGAAGGCTACCGCCTATGCCAGAAATTGCATCTACTCCTCTTACCTGGTCTTTTTTAAGTCAATTTGAAATTCCTAAACGTCAGTAGGCAGTTTTCGAAATAATTAACGCAACTATTTATTAACAAATAGCTATACGTCTTAAGAGTAATACTATCTATATATTCTTAAATAAAAATAAAAGACATAAATATTGTTGCTGTAATCTTAATTTTTCAATTATCAACAAAATTAAATTGAAGTACGTATGAAATTAAAAGAAGATAGATACGAGAGTCACCATTTATGTATTGAGCCTTGGCAACACTGTGTGTTTTAGACGCCACTTGACATTTCTATTAGATACTTTTACTCTTTTTAACATAAACCTTCATAAGAACATTTTTTCATTTGAGCGCGATTTGTGTTGTTTACAGTGCCTTGAAAAAAATCTCAACGAAAAAATGGAATTAACTCGGGACAATTTTCGTGCTATGATTTATTACGACTTTCGACGTGGATTATTAAGACAAGAGTGCTGCGTCAACTTATGTCGACTTTTATCGATGAAGCCCCATCCAATGCCACTGTGAAACGCTGGTATAAGGAGTTCGCTCACGGATGAACCGAAAGAAGGTCGTCCAAAACCAGCTGTTTTGCCAGAAAACATTGATGCTATGCAAAAACTGATAATACAAGATTGTAATGTGACATACTGTGAGATTGAGACCACCTTAGGCATTAGTTCGACTTCCATATATAAAATATTACATGAAAATTTAGCCATGAAAAAGATTTGTTCTCGTTGGATCCCACATAATTTTACAACAACTCAAAAAGAAGGTGATCGTATCAAGAAATTCAAGGATGGTGCTTTAATAGACGTATATAATATTGCTGACGAACAGCTGACGAATCATGGATCTATGCGTATGAGCCGGAAACTAAACAGCAGTCGATTTAATGGGTGTTTCAAAGTAAACTAAATCCAACACAAGTTGTTCGCGCTCGATGCACTTCGAAACAAATGGTTGCTTGTTTTTTTTTTCGAAAAAACTTGCAACAGTGAGTAGTACATAACCATTTGTTTGCCAGAAGTCTTCGGTGAAATAAGGAAAATGAACAAGCACCGTCGGATCATTCCTCTCACACATCGGCTTAACAACCTACTATTTGTATACTCAAACCATCGAATTAATGGGTCATCTGCCGTTCAGTCATGATTTGGCACCTAATGACTTCTTTTTATTCCCAAACATCAACAATAAATTGCTTAGACAACGATTTTCGTCGTTGCACCGTTGATGCGCTCAAAAACCATGTTTTGGAAATATCTCAAGCGGAATGGAAAAAATGGTTCGAACGCATGGAAAAGTGTATAGATCATCATGGAGAATATTTTGGAAAACAATAAATCAATTCCAATAGACAAATAACTGTTTTTTATTAATAGGCTCAATACATAAATTGTGACCCTCTTATCTTCTCAATTTTCTTTACCGTTCTCACCAAATCTCCCTCAAAACTTAAGTTATTTACTTATGTTACACTTATGTTAGATAGATAGATAGTTAGATTCATAGACGAATAGGTAAGCTGACTATTGATAAGCTAACTGAGAAGAAGATTGATAAGCTGGCTTACTATATAAACAGGTTTTATTGGCATCCTTTCAATATAATATCAATATAAACAAAAAATAATAACAATCATAAACCAAACAACTTCCACAGAAGGAGAAAGAAATTAAAAAAACAATGAATCACCAATTGTATATTATATACATATTGGACACCTCACATATTGATTTCCTTCCTATTTTTCCCCCTGAATTCTTTTCTTTCCTTATTCTTCCTATAGCCACCATACCCCATGTCATTCATCTTCTTACAAAAATATTGCTTTATTTCTTCGATTTCCTGTCTATTAGTTTCATGATAATTATCATTACATAAATTCCACTCTTCCAAGATCCTAAACGTATTCTTAAATTTTCCATATTTTTTCGTTTTCTGATCCCAGAATTCCTTAGCCTTTCCACAAATTCTGTAGATTCTCTCATTTTTAGTCATGCAACAGCTTATTTCATAACTTTGCATCTCCTATGCTATCCTTTTCTTCTCAATTTTGTTCATTATATCCAGCCTTCGGCTTTCTATTCATAAACATTTCTTCCACTGCTGAGACACCTGTTTCATTAGCCTAATCTTCAATCTTCGTTTCCTTTCACTTTAATTCATTCCTTACTGATTATTTTTAGCATTATATCTTTTTCTGGTCATTCCATGATCAACCAAAAAAATTCTAAATTCAACCTGCCCATTTCTGATTTCAATGAAACTTTCTGAGATCATTCTCCTTAATGATATAAATGAAAATATATTTTATATTTTTTTTTATCTTATTTGGTTTTGGGGTAATTAATTTTAAAATTTTGGAAAAATAATCATTTTTTGGCATACATTAACTTTTTAAATCTTGAGGGACTTATTTCTTGAGGGATTTTTTTTCCATCAAACATGTTCAAGTGTAGCATACCATATTACACCTTATGAAATTCCCTTTAAAATAGGGGTCAAACAACTCTCTAGACCTAATAGAAGTTCAGTAATTCAAGATTTAAAAAGTTAATACATGCCAAAAAATGACTATTTTTCCAAAATTTCAAAATTAATTACACCAAAACCTAATAAAATAAAAAATTCTAAAAATATATTCTCATATCATTAGAGAAAATAATCCCTGAAATTTTCTTAAAAATTGAAGATGGTCAAGTTGAGTGACTGGTTCATTTCGCATGGAATGACCCTTCTTGTCCTGAAATTCCTCATTTTGCTTCTATTTTACTTTTAATCCATATTCCTTATTTCATTTTTTTTTTACCTTTCATCCGGGCAACCATTTGATCCATTTGATTATTCGCATTTTACCTATCCCTTACCCATATATTTCTGTTCAGTCATTGGTGCTCATATCATAGGCAAGTGAGGTTTAAGTTTCCATGCCCTCTTTCGTGATTTAAACCATCTCCTGGTGATCTGAGCTCTCCTCCACCCCCTAGTCGCTTATCATTCGTTCTAATTTACAATGGTGTACGGTACATAGGATGTACAGATGTAGACGCTTTTACGTATGAGCGTCCCTTTAAAATATTATCACCTGAAACATAAACTTACCACTTCGCAACATTCCACATACAACCAACGTTTATCCACCTCTTTCATGTAGAACAATTTCACTTTTACTTTGTTGTTTTCACTTTTACTTTGTTGTACAACGTTGCTTTCACTTAAAGTAACCGTTAAGTCAACAAATATTCTATTTCTAGAAGATTATGAAGGTAATTTCATCTCTTTAGTTAAGTTTCTTTTCATTTTGTTTATTTTTGTACAATCCAGTATGTCTACAAGGTTTTTATATCAATGTTGATCCATATCTTTCTTAGTTATTTACAAGGTCATATTCAATATGTAATGGGATCCAATGGACAATTGATAAGGTTTGGGGATTACAGCTGTTAATATTTTTCTCAAGTTTTTCGATCATAGAGAGCAACCAAATTGGGTATCGCTCTAATGTCTATATATAAGGTTATATTTTTCCCATGATATTAGACTACAAGCTTAAGAATTGATAAGGATCAAAAGGTCCACAATTTTATGTTGTGTTTAATAGTGGTGTTCATTACATTTAACAGTATTTGATGATACAGTTGTTGATTTTTTAGTCGTGATGAAGATCTCGAATCGTAGAAGTGGAAAGTGTAGTATATTTATATTTATTTGAACTTTCCTCGTATATTTAGATAAAGTACTTGCATAATTATTTTAAAATTAAATACATCATATGGAAATTTAATTGTTCTATATAAATTATTTTGCGTACGTTTCAATAAATTGTTTTTTAAATAATTTTAGTAGGTTATTAGCAAGTTCGAAATATATAAGCATTTTTTATTATAAAAAAATTTGAAAATTGCAATTATATGCTGATCTACAAATATTTCTTTTAAAATTGTTGTTTAAATATTTTAGAGGGAGTAAAAAGAATTACTAGCGATAAGTTCAAAAATAAATTAATAATAATCTGTAAAAGCATTCAGAAATTAAATCATTTATAAGTTTGTGCATTTCACCGATTTTGTTTGTTTAATTAGTAGTTATAGTTTTATAAATAAACACCTTTAATTTCAAAATCCCAACTTATATTCGTTCATATCAATATTAAGAATCCTAACCCACACGACTCTTGCAGATCAATTTTAGTTGATCCTTCAACATGTTTAGTCGCAGATCAACAAAACGTTGACAGATGTAATCAAAACGTAATGGAATAAATACATAGCTGTCCAAAATCCGAACAAGTTTTATTTACCAGCAACTCATTCAACATTATACTTCTTACACATGCATCTAAAATTAACATTCTGATTCCTACTCCGTAAACAAAGGTATCTTCTCCGTAAACACTTTGACGGAATCTTTACTTTATTTGCAAATCCAAATATTAAACCCAAATGCTTGTACATTTTCACTACTATTATCCATTATCCCTCTAACTCAAGTACAACCTTTCTACTGTCCTTATCCTTTTTCTTGCATACTATTATTTGTCTTATTCGTATTTGTCGCCAATACACATTTTTCGTATCTAGTCATTTTTTCAATCTCAATCGTATCTTCTCTTGTACTCACCATACGCACTCTCGTGCGTGTATCTTAAAGCCATATATAAATTAAACAAACTAGCTCTCAACGAAAATCCTTGTCACATTCTCACTGTCGCGCATTGAATAATCGAATCACTGAATCACTTTTTTCGTCATTACATTATCCTCATATATTTTTTATGATGTCAGTTCCTCTATTCTTTCCCATAATCTTACTCTCCAATTGGTTGCTCATTCTTTTTAACCGGGTCGCCCTATGTCACGCCAGGCATCTGGTATTAAAAATAACTTGTATGCACATGAAGGTAGCAACTGACTTTGGGATACGTTCACGCAATGGACAGTAACTATTCTGTAGCTACTGCCCACTGTTATGCTCTCGCTAGCTTGGACTGTGTAAACATCCCTTAGTGTAGAGTAATTTTAGTTTAACCATTTTTCAGGCATAAATATATTTTTTTCGTTTATATGTAATGGGGTTACAAGATTCTTACGAAAAGAATTTCAAGCCAAATCTATATCAAATAAATATAACAGGTATAAATTCTAGAAATTACTATTTTTTCTGCGTTTTTACATTTAGTTTCTAGAGTTCCCAAAAAGCTTAAATACGACTCTGAATAATAATATACATTATTAATAGTAAAACATCTGTGGGAGTTGTTAATAATTTCTAAGAATCTGTAGTTAACCTTTGTGATTGACTTCTATCCAATTCCTTTAATAGGTTAAGACGTAACGAAATTGCAATTAATTCTCTCGCGGGATATCGATAATTTCGGATATTATATATGGTTAACGTTTAAATGTAGAGCTTTTGCGTTACATTAAAGATAATTTATTTAATTTCTAATGACTCAAGTAGACTTCTAATAATTTCTAATAACTCAAATATTAATAATTATTTATTCGCGATTTTCTATCGTTATTACATAATATGTTTACTACACTTTTAATTTTAATTATCAATTTGGAGTTATTAAATATTTCCATGCAAGTAATATGCCAATAATTAATTTTAATAGAATTTAATAAAATTGTTTTTATTAGTTTCTGGTTATTTTAAAACATGTAAATAAAAATAATAATATTTCATCAGTTATACTAAACATCTGTGGTCTGTGTTTCATTTTATCGCTTTCGTACGTTGAAGATCAATTCATATTTATCGTTTATGTGTGTTCTAATTGATTTCGCAAAAATTGGGGCGGATAATTCTGTTATGTGGTATCCTTGCCGCGTCTTCCTTCAAACATTTGATGAAAGTCAGCAGGATCATGTCAAAGGTAAAATTAGTATATGTATATATATATATAATTATAGTATTTATTTTGCTTATGTATATATGTATATTTTGTGTTGTGAAACTTACAGTTTGTCTAAAGCGTGGTCCAGACACAACGTCTTATCGAACGACTTGTCGAATCAGATAAGTCGTATCAAGTAAAACGGAGCGTGTAGACCATAAAATGTACGTCTTGCATGATCGAAATCAGTTTGTACGGTAAGTCGAAAATCTGAGCTGCAAGGCATCATTTTATGAGAATTGATTCGACAAGTTGGAGCGTGTGAACAAACCTGCGTTTTATTGGAAAGTTTTGCAGTATTTTACGTAATGTCGTACTATTCTGTTGCTTCGTGTCCGTGCATTTAAAAATTTTTTTGCATTTTATTTTGGTTTTTGTAAATTTATAATATGTCTGATCTTCGTCAGTGCTTTCTTTTCAAGCGAATTGATTGAACAGTTCAATCAATTCGCTCTACTGTAGAGCGAACAATACTCTACCGTAGTTTTCCTTGCTTGTGGCAAGTTAAAAGTGAAGAGTCAATAGTGACGGGAATAAGACGTCACAGGTATATGAAGTCCTAATTGAAAAATACAAGGTAATTGATGAGGTAGCTAACAAGGAGACCTCTATAAGCTGACGTTATGGTACTTTCATCTACTTGAGTTTTTAAGTGATCAAGATCAAATAAGAAAGTGGACAAACACCATTAATGATGTGACATATGAGGAAAGTGAAGAAGAGTGAAGTTTTAGTAGGTATTTATTAATAAAGGTAAATTCTATAGGTTTTTAATGCATTTTATTGTCCAGAAATTGTTTTATCCTGTTTTTATAATAATACGAAGTATAAGTTACTGAAAAACGAAATTACCTTGTCACGGAACTGGCCCTCATTATTAAAATAGCTACAGAATTTTTCTCTAACTATTTTTGAATTTTTGAAAATTTGCCCTCTGGTTCCTCTTTGAAGGTCATGTATGAAATGAGGCCTAGCTCAAGAGAACAATCTACAATAATTTCCCTGCCTCTAGTTTCTGCAGGTGTGTAATGTTGTGGAGATTTCTTGTAGAGAAAAATATGCAATACACAACATGTCAAAACGATCTTATCAATGTGTCTACTTTTAAATTGAAAGCAGTGTGGAAAATTCGAAATCGTGACGCTAAAATGTCGAAAGTATTTTCAATAGTTCGTCGGGCTCCGGATAAGCGGTAATTTAAAATTCTTCGTTCTCTATTGAGTGCTTCCCTACTATTCGGCTTGATAAGATCGGGACGTATTGCAAAAGCCTCATCACCAACAAACTTATCTCCAAGAATTTCGTTAGAATTAGGCATAAATTCTGGTTTTGGAATTTTTAGATCGTTATTCACAAGTTTTTCATAAAATGTGGTATTAACAATTACACCACCATCAGAGATTCTGCAATTTGTGCCAACATTGCAGTAAATAAACTCACAGTTCGCATTACCTATTGATGTAAGAACTATGTTGTGCGTTTATTTATAGTTAAAGTAATAAGATCCGTTTCCTTTGGGAGGAACAATTCTGATATGTTTGCCATCAATACTGCCCAGACAATGCGAAAATTGCCATTTTCTTTCAAATTCAGCTGCGAGTCGTGTAACCGTCCCTGTTCGTTTTCTGAAATTGAAACAAAAAAAAAATTACAAAAATAATTCTTACTTTTAGCATCAAATACATTTTGTGACCCACTAGAATTTTTTTCAGTTTGAGTGATTAAAGAAAAAAAAAATAGAACTTGGAATTAGCTCTGTAATAAGATTTTGTTTTTCATGAAAGATGCAATAAATTTTTCAATACATAAAATAAATATTTTTTTAAGATTGTGTGATTAATTTCAGCATGACTTAGAAGATCAAAGTTTTCCTACTACACCATCCACTCCGAATAGTAACACGACTTCCAGTTTCACTACCCGTTTAAGCAATTTAAATCGCAAGAAGAAAATGCCTTCAAATAACAATGAAACAAGTAAAAAATTAGAATCATTGCAGGAAGATTCACATAACCGATTTAGAAAACATGTCGCTGATAGACTTCCAGCAGTCCATCCGGATCATGTCAAGTTTGCTATGAAAATTATCTCTGATGCTTTATTTGAGGCGGATATATTTCCTTGAATAGACATTCCAAAATTGTGATTGGTGAAATGCAACAAAATCTTCCGCAACGGCTTCAACCAGAACACACAGAGCATAGTACTACACAATGTATTTCGCATATCGGTCCAAATGGGCAAATTCCAAGGCAAGAGTGCCAGCAAGGGTATTATACAGCGGAAATCGGCTAACAACAACATCTACAAATATTCAACCATATCTCCTGGATCTACTAAAATAATTTTATTCCTTTCAATATTCAAAAGAATCCGTGCTTCACACCATTGTACAAGCAGCAGCAGCAAAGACCACAAAGCAGCATCTCTTTGCAAGCAACAATAGCTATACCCAAGATTACACAGTTCTCACAGCAGAAGAGCCAACAAGAGCAGCGTTCCTTACTTGAAATTGGCCAGCAGCAGCACACTGCAAAGCAGCTATCAGGCGGCACTACCCTACTTTCACAAAATGACACAGGTTCTAATCCTTCAAATCTTCTTGAACATATTTCAATTTTGAAACCCAGTTAAGATATTTAAATATGTAATTAACGTGGTATCACTAAATTATAGTGTGTTTACTGATATAAAACATGTTTTATATTTCCTTTTTCTATATAATGCCAATGTTTCGATTATTTCTATTAAAACTATTTTCTAAAACTTACCTTTAAATAGTCTTTTTTTTAAACCCTATAGATAGCGTCACATGTTTCCTGTATAATTTCACTCAATGATTGCTTTGACATGATGGTCGTGAATTCCAAATCTTTGTAGGTTCGTCCTGTTGCAAGAAATCTTAACATGGCACTGAGTCTCTGATGAGCTGAAATAGCTTTTCCCATGCAGGTGTTTTGTTTCTTAATGTAAGGAGTAACAGAATTTCACAAATGGTTGTAAATTTTGAGTGTCCATCCTCGGGTAATTACGCCAATCATCTGCTTCATTACGAAGTTCACGTAATAATCCGACATGAGAAAATTCATGTCTTTTAAACAACCATTCTCCCGATCTTAATCTTCCATTTTTCCGTTTATTTTTACTTTTTATTGCAATGAAAATACATTATAGAGTGACCAAAGAAGCACTTCCTCCATGATAGACAAACGTCGCCAAACTGAAATTTGACCGATTAATTGGAAACGCGTGAGCATGCAAATCTCTGTACTTTTTATCGAACGACTTGCATGGCCGTTTTATAGTTCGATAAGACGTTGTGTCTGGACGCCGCTTAAGAAACGTGTCTTCAATGGGATTAACATTTTATCAAATTGGCTGTAGGATACTATTGTTTTATGTAGGTTTTATAAAAAATCCATGTGAGTACAATCTTCAAACTCTGGAAGCAGAATTGTTGTGTACGCATTCTAAGGGACCAAAAATGTCAGTTTCTATGGCAACGACATATACCATATGTATAAATCGGAACAGAATTAAGCGACACCAAGAGACAATAGCAAGCAATGAGTTACCTGATGGAGGCTTACTTCATGCCACATGAAAATAACAAACAAAATGATTCTCTAATTTTTTTAGTTTAACAAAACCATCACAGCGTGACACATATAGTTAGTTCTAGATTGCCACCTTGTGGCTTAAAAATTTATGGTAATTTAACGGACATGACAATGTAAAAGTCAAACACAGTAGCTTACAGTTAATGAAATCTATCATTTTTAATAAATATTTAAAAGAAATCAGTAGTTGAAGGATTTGTGTGGTTCTGTTTTTTTTTTTGCACATACCCCCCTGAGACTACTTCACTTGTACCACATGTTAAACCATTTTCTAGAACAGGACGAACTCGCCTAGGCAAAACTCTGAAACCCCTTTTTTTAAAGTAAGCAGCAGCCATACAGAACAAGTCCGTAGGACTCACTCAAAATACTACAATCTTCATTTTCATAATTGTTTAAGATTTTAAAACACTATTTATTTTTGACAGAAAATTTGGTTTGACTAAAACCATTATTTTCACTTGATGTGATGTTATTAATCTATAATATAAACAATATTTTAACCTAGATTATAATATCGTAAATTTATAAAGAACAGAAAGACATAGTTGAATTTTAAATTAAAATATTGAGAGCATCAACGAAAATAAATACTCATACAATAAATCTTTTGCATCGATATATGACGGGTAATCTATAAATATCGCTTTAATATAATCAAAGTTATGAAAACTTGCATAAATATTCCTAGAAAAACATATTTATTCTATTAGAAATTTACGTAAACCGTCTATCACAGCGTATTAGGCTTACACTTCTCCAAATATAAACATCTAATTTTATATGTACAAATTGTCTCATTTACTTAGCAACGTAACGAAAAGCAAGTCCGTGGAAAACTAATTTTTGTAAATAGTTTTCTCCTACATTTATCCCAGCCTTGCTCTCAAAATTTCCCATTTATGCCCAATTGGTCATTGAAAATAAATGGCGACCTATAAATAAATGACAACTTTCAAATTAATTAATTTTCTCATGTATAGGGGGCACCGGGGCGGAATGGGGTCTCTAATGTTAATATTTATTTTTGGGAAAGACGTTTTGGCTTCATCCTAAAAAGATGGAATACTTGCGGTTACCGGGCTTTCACAGACTAGTACAGACTCTCAAGAACCTTATTCACTAATGCCTCTCCATATATATAATTCTTTTTCCCCATCTACTCATTGACCACCCAGTTCTTTCATACATTTTCTTTCTATTATCTAACCATCTATCTTTATTCACAGACCAGTACAGACTGGTCATCGTCACTGTCTATCTCCGCACAAGAGTTGTGAGCCCACTTTTACACTAAGACATGAAATCCAACCTTCACATGAAGTTGAATATAGATCATTGCAATATAAACATAGCGCCTTCTTCCGCCTCAGACTCCTCAGAGCGTTCTTTAACTTCCATCTTTTGCTTTTTTGACATACACATGTTCTCTGCTCCTTTCTTCTGTTTCTGGCGAGACAGATTCTTTTTAACTTTGTTTTTTGTCCTTCCTTAACCTGATTTGTTCTCTCTATTGCTTCGGTCAATTCCTTTTTGATAATGAGTCGATGTAAGAATAGCGGTTTTGCCTCTTTTTCTTTGCATTCGTTTAACGGTGGGCTTTACTTTTGGTATTGGCATAATAACTTCCGGAGAAAGGGCTGGAAAACTGGAGCTGCTAGGTGTTTTTATTGATGATTAGGAGGGTCAGTCATCCAGGAACATTGGGGTAGAGGATTATTTTGAGTTTCGATTATATTTTTCTTCGTGACTTTGGGAGGTGGGCTTGAGGTATTATTAAATAATCCTTATTTTCTGGAGGCTCATCGACTGTAGGAGCAGCTTGTGGTTTAGGCTCATCAACTGGAGTAGAATCGGCTTGTGTTTCAGGCTCAGAAATGGCTTGTGTTTCAGCAATGGTAAAATCTCGGCTGGTAAGAAGTCATCATCAGTGAAAATACCCTCATTTATTGGCAAATACCCGTTTTCTCGAAACCTTTTAGCGCGGTGTTACTGTTGCTGTGTGATTGAAACTAACCCTGTTAGAAATAAGATTTGGCTACAAATATAATAGCCCCCCCCCTCCACCATCTCTATCTGGGTCTGCTGAGTCTCGTTTTCGCAGCTAGTATACCAAGTGCGCTATCGCTGTAGATAGTGTACGGCGATAGGACAAAAGGTAGTGTCGTAGCTTTTGATGCTATAAATATTTTAAATATTTATATTTATATTTTCAATTAATATATTAAGATTTTCAATGAAATAATGTTTAAAGATATTGTTGTTCATTTACATTTACAGTAGAGCTTCGATTATCCGAGGTAATGTCGACCGAGGGTACCTCAGTTAATAGAAACTCAGATAGGACGGACTCTGCCAAAAATCGAGATGGAAACGTATGGTAAACTGGTGAAATGAATGAAAACGTGGTCAAAGTTGTGAAAAAAGGGGCATCTACTATATTATCAAATGAAAAAATGACGTACAAATAAAAATCAAAACAAGGTGGGGGGTTAAAACATGGTGTCTTAATATCGCCAGAAACAATTTCTTCTGTATCAGGATGAGCAGGGCAGATTACTAAAAATGCAGGTTGTTTTCTTTTAAAAACTTTTCAACTTGTGGCACAAAGTCAGTGAAAAACCTACCTTTAAAAATTTTAGCGTCCATTCATGCGTTTTTCTGACTTTTGTAAAGCACAGGATTAGACACATTTTTGAAAGCACGGGGCTTGGCAGATTTCCCTATAATCAATAACTTTAACTTGCAATCCCCGCTAGCATTAGAGCAAGCCATGAGTGTGAGCTTATGTTTTGACCTTTTAAAACAAGGAGCGTAAGCCTCTTTTTTTAGAAGCAAGAATTTTTGTAGGAAGCATACGGTAATTGTAGTCCGTTTCGTGACAGTTAAAAATCTGTAGAAGTGAGAAATCTCCATCTTTTATCAGAGCTTCACACTCGTCCTTGAACGGTGACATGATTGGCATGATTGGACGATAACTTCTCACCAGAAATGTTTAGCTCCCTGATTCCAAACCTTGTTATCCAGCGATGAAGCCACCCTCTGCTTGCTAGAAATTCTTCTTCTCCGGCTTTAAACTTTTCGTGGAATTCAATAGCCTTTTCCTGCAGCATAGGCCGACCCACTGGACTTCATTTGCTCCGGAGCTGTGTAAACCATATAAAGAATGCAATTTTTTCAAACTCTCCGGTTTTCATAGTTTTTCGTTTATCACTCTCGTCTTTTTGCGAACACCAGTTTTCGATTTCAGCCCGTATTCTTCTCCAGTCTCCTACGATCACTTCTCCCATACCTGATTCTGAAGCCACTTTTTAAATTGTCTCTCCTTTATCGAGTCTGTTGATGGCTTGTAATTTAGTCCCCAACGACACAATAGTCCTTTTGTATTTGCACTCATCACGTAACCAATACAAACAAATCAAAATAAACTGTAAACGAACTGTTCACTAGCACAATGAAAAAGCAACTGAGGCAGTGACAGTAGGCAAACGATCTATACGGGCCGTTCCCTACCATTGCAATCCTTTGTGCGTGCGCCGTTTCTATTTTTACCCTACTGTGACTATTATAAGTACAGTACAGTATTGTACTACGCAGTGCAGTAATACGATCGATTTGCCGTTATATTATGCGGCGTCACTTTACGCGGCACTTTATCCGAACGAATTAAAAAAAAATTTTTGGGACTACATACCTCGGTTAACCCGGAACTCGGTTAGTCGGGGTTCGGATAACCGTGGCTCTACTATATTCGAATTCCTATACTCTGTCTGACTCTAAGAAATACGAGGGGTGTCTAATATACATAATTATATCAAGCCGCTAATTTGTTTGAATCAAGTACCTACCTTGATTGAGACAAATTATTTGAAGCTTTTTTTTAGTGAATTGAAAAGTATATAATTCAAATATTTATTTGTTAAAGATTTTATATAGTCCTTCTATACCCGCTATATCATGTCATTTAAGACAACGGTATATCGCTGGTTTCAAGAGTTTACATTCGGTCGTACTTCGCTTCAGGAAGAACCAAGGGAAGGTCATCCTGCAACAGCTGCTGTTGCGGCAAATATTGATGCTTTACGTCGAATGATTGAAGAGGATCGTCATGTAACGTATGATGAGATTGAGACATCCTTTCACATTTCTCGTACCTGATACATTCTATTTTGCATAAGCAGTTAGCCGTAGGAAAACTTTGTTCTCCACAATTTATCCGCTACTCAAAAAGACGATTGTGTCAAATAATGTAAAGCAATGCTGACAAAATTCAATCACGGAAACTCAAAACATGATGGCATTATTACGGGTGATGAATCGTGGATATATTCTTACAAACCAGAAATAAAGCAACAGTAGATAGTGTTTCAAAATGAACTTTTACCCACCAAAGTTGTTCGATCGCGAAGCACTTCTAAAAAAATGATTGCATGTTTCATAGCAAAATCTGGTCATGTTGCTACAATTGCTCTGGAGGACCATTGTACAGAAAACACGGAATAGTATCAATTTGCTTGTCACAAGTCATTGATGAGTGCCGAAAAAAACAACCCTAAACGTGCAATTATTCTTCACCAGGATAATGCTACACCTCATACCGCTCACACAACAGTCGATTATTTGCAAAGTAGAAGCATCTAATTAATCGAACACATCCAGCCAATAGTCCTGATTTGACCCCAAACGACTTCTTTACGTTTCCCACCATCAAAAATAAAATGCGTGGTGACCGCTTTCCCAGCCCTGAATAGAACGTAACGGTGAATATTTTGAAAAACAATAAAGCCATTTATTTGGGTATCAAATATTTTCTTCATAGATATTCCCGATATATTCTGACTGGCCCTCGTATAATCCATTTACCAGTCATACGCATTAGAATATCCTGCTATAGCGACTAGATAATTCGCATAGAAACTAATGTCTTTTAAATACTGTATTAACAAGATTTAGAGAGCGTACAAAGAAATAACAATAAAAACCTCACGATGATTAAAATCGCATTAAACTTGAGTTCAATGACAGATCAAATCAACTCTGACGCTTCTTTACCGACGCATGAAATCTCCAGAGATGCCGATTATTTATTTATTTCCTTCCTGCATATCTATATATGGTACTATGATTAGCAAATGGTTGCATAGATTTTATCACGATTTCTTCCTAGTATCAGACAAACAAAAGGTTGATATTATATACAGAATTGCTCATCCAATGCAAACATAATATTTCTTTTACTGAAGTTAAATATACCTATAGACCAATTAAAATTCAGCTTACTGCTCTAAATTTGTAGAACAGCGTAATTTTATAAATTTGACATTTACTATAGTTAAAACAGTGATAGCTTCGAAATCATATAGCTTCGCTTAAGAAGGTTTACAGTAAATTTTTGCAAAAGAAACTCTTTTGTATAAGATATGAAAATTTCATCTTAAGATTGTGACTTGAATATAGATGCTTGAGTATAGATGAACAGGAAAACGGTAACATGGATGGAGAAAACCCAAAGGATGATAACACGGATGGATAAACCTCAATGGAAGTAACGGCAGACAAAGTAGACAACGCTAACCAACTGATAATCTCAACAGGACTAAAACCTCAAGACGTGCCTACAGAAATTCAGGAAGGGCCTAAACTGAATGCACCAATGCCTGTTATGCTAAGAGAAAAGGAGAAGTATCCAAAAATAAGAGAAGCATAAATGCTTAACAGCATTGGGTTAAAGGAAGGAAAAATAGTCCAGGAAGGACTAAAAATACAAACCGAAACCGAACTGGTAAATGAAACCAATACGGAATACCACACTTACCAGCTGAAGAGCGAAAGAGAACTGACGGTAGTATTGCGAGAAATTCCACAATCTATCTCAGAGGATGGCATAGCACAGGATATAGCTGACAAAGGTATGACCATTACCAAGGTGAAAAGGATGGGTAACAAAAACAGCCTCTGTCGCTCAAATTTGAAAACGCGGAAAAGTCTGACAATCGCGAAAAACTTTTTGATATGAAAGAAGTGATGAACCTCATGATAAATACCGATGCAAAATGGAGACAAAGAGGCGGAGTACAGTGTTACAGATGTTAATTGTATGGACACGTACAATTTAGATGTATGGCATAATGGATGCGCGGGAGAACACGCGTCACAAAAAAAGGATCTAAAATCATCTCTTGAAGAAATGCTGCTCCAGCTTTGACTAGAATTTTTAAAAGAAATCACCAGAAATAGCCAATAAAAGTTTTAACAAGTTTAACAGGAATGCAACAGGCATTAAAAATAAATGCGATGAACTATGGAGTTGGTAAAAGAGGAGGGTATTTCAATAATAATGCTAACAGAAACGCACCTGAAAAATGGAATTAGTTGTCACTTACCAGGATATAAAATATTTAGGATAAATCGAACAGGAAGTCCAAAAGATGAAGGCGCAATCGCAGTCTCAAATCGCATGTGTCAGTGAAGTGAATTGGAAGCTGTAGGAGACTAAATGAAGAATAAATAATGTGGAAGCAGTAGGAGACCAGGCAACGTTTGGTAATGATTTATGTACTTTTGTTAGTGTCTATATCAAACCTAAAGTTGTTCCGAGCGAAGAAGAAGTAAAAAAGCTTTTTAAATATGGAAAAACACTCAAGGAGGAGAGTTTAACAGCAAGCACGTAAGCTTGAACAGCAGAATTAAAAATCCGACAGGCATAGCGCTATACAAATATACAAGGAAATTCAGAAGCACAGAAGTGTGCAGCCCACTAATAGTTACCTCAATTCTCAGCACAGGTAGGGAAGATGTAATTGATATGTACATAGAACATAAAATCGAAGAAAACTCAAGTTCTGACCACTATCCTGTATTAGGAACGCTGGAAGTAAAGTATCCTTTAGAACCACAATCCAGGCACAGTAAGGTTAACTGTTCGAAATTACAATACTACATGGACAATACCAAAATATAATAGAACTCAAAATCCGCAGAACAGATGGATGAGGCCATTCAACAAGTCACATCGTTCATAACAAAAGCAATCGAGAAGTCTGAAATAGCCTTAAATCCGGAAAACAAATTGGACTTAAACAGAAGCCAAAGAGACCTGATACCAGAGAAAAATAAACTAAAACGGAAATGGATAAACACAAGACATCCTTATGATAAAATTAATCTAAACAGGGCTCAAGCCAAAGTTACAAAAATGCTAACCCAAAAGAAAAAGGTTATGTGGGACAACTGGGGCGAAGAAAACTGTGACGACGAAAATGTCAGTCTATGTAAAATAGTAAACAAGCTAAAATAGACGAAAATAAAAAATGAACCAATTAAAGATGGGGAAAAGTTAGTATATGCAGAAAAACAAAAAGCAAATGTAAATCTGACAGAAGTATATAAGGCGATGCTCCAGAAACTCTTACTTTCCCAGTGCTTGGAAAACAGCGGAAATTATCACCATTCCAAAAAATGAAAATGATCCAGCGCTGCCGAAGAACAAAAGGCCTATCAGTCTATTCAAATCAATATCTAAGACAATAGAAAAAATTATCAAATCCAGACTGCCGGACTACACGGAAGAAAAAGGCTTAACTAGTAGCTGTTCAACAAGCAGCACACTTTGAAGCAATCGTCTAGAACGCCTAGAGCGAGCATAAGATCACGTATACCTTCTTAGAAAATGAAAAGGTCTGCGATAAAGTATGGTGCTCTGGATTAATAGATAAGCTATGGAAGTTCAATGTTCTGGAAGAGTTCTTAAATTAATAAAAAGCTTTCTGGTGAACAGGAAATATCAAGTTAAAATAGGAAATGAGCTCTATAATGCTCCATCGATGATGTCAGACACCAAGGCAAGAAGACTACTTAACTCACGTTAAAAAAAGTTCTTAACTCAAGACCTGTAGGGAGAAGATCCGTGGGCCGCCCTAAACTTAGATGGCTGGATGACGTAGAGGGGGACCTTCTCATGCTAGAAGTCCAAAACTAGAGACAGTTGGCTACCCGGGGAGACGATTGGCGAAAATCTGTAGTAAACAAGACACGGGTTCTGAATGGACTGTAGCGCCACCAAAGTAAAGTAGGTAAGCATGCAAAAGTGTATGCTACTATTGCGCCTATTTTGGCTATTTTAATGAACAAGAGAACGATTTTTACAAAAAAAATTTCTTTCACTGTTTTTGTAATACTCGTAACTTAAATGGAAGTCCTCGTATACGTATACACATATGATTAATATCTATTGCCATTTTCGATGCTAAATAGACTGATGGAATAATAGGTGATATTAATTAGGTTATATCTCCAATATTATTATAGGTCAAACTATAATAGTTCAGATTTAGAATAAACTAGTTTGTGCAACATTTTGTCTCTAGACGAATAACCAAATAAAACTTGGATATCTTGATTAAAATAAATAATCGTTTAGAGAACAAATCAAAATGTTTAAAAATTATTCTTTGTCATTCAAATTCATTTTTTTATAACCTAAATATTTTCCGTTGGTTTCCATCTCTTTCTTTACATTTTTTCTTACCCTTTCCTACCTACATAATATTTTTCAT
>WYDF02299444.1:0-15687 GCA_009867245.2 Adranes taylori
TAATGTATAATTTAAATCGTGATTTAAATCAAGCTAACCCTGATGAAACATACTTTTGTAAATGAATAAATCCTACACATGTAAATAAATATGCTTGAAAAACTAATTGAAAACAACTAAAACTATACTGAAAAAAAAACCAGTAAAACTCAAGAAAGCCAAATTTTGAAATCCGTTTTTACATGTATTAAATTTGCGAGAAAACTATTTCCTATTACCCAGTTCAGACCTACTTTCTTTACTATACCCAATTCAACCGTACTTTCTTGTTATTAAAACTCAAGTAAATTTCCAAAGCTGTAAATGAAACTTTTAAATGAAATAAAATATAAATGAATTAACTACTCACCGTATTGGATATTGCTTCGTTCCATAATTTAAACCAGTCCTGTAGCTTTGCTTGATTCGAAAAACAGATACTTCTAAATTTGTCCCATCCATTGATTCTATCAAAACATTTTGTACAAAGCTGCGTTGATAACTTATCATCGGAAGATATCTAAAATACACACATAAATCAAGTAATTAGGTATAATGACTGACGTAACACAAAAATCAATAAAGAAGTCATAGAAAATGATAAAGGAAAAATTCATCCTCCATTTTGTATAATTTCAAGTCTTGCTCCACGCATAGCAAGAGAAATACATTCATTGAGAACGATAGAGTCGATTATTCCATAAGGAATGCTTAGAAAATCGACCTTATGTACTAAGCAATTACGAACTACTAAAGATAATCTACATGTCCATAAAATGAATTTTGCTAATTTTCTTAGAAATGAATCAAAAAAGCGTATGAAATATAAAATCATCTCATCTTACCTGTACTTCCAAGAAAAGATTGATTTTCTGAACAAGGTCTTTGCCATTAGGATATTCGGAAAAAATACCTTTCAAAACGTCGCGTTGATCCGTCAAACACAAGCGGCAGCAAGAATTATAATTTTCAAAATCCGTATCACTCATAGTTAATGGATTTCAATATCACAAAATTAATATCTTTAAGAATTAAATAAAACACATTAAAAAAACTGTACTAACTTTGAAGACGCCTATTAAACAAGCCGACACAATTGGAATGAAAAATTCACTCACTGCTCTACGAATGCATCAATACACGCCAGCCATCATATTCTCATTTCACTCACAGCAAGCAGTCGATCCAACAAAATATTCTCTCCCCACCATTCAGCGTCTGCTTCTACTGCAGACCATTGTAAGCCAATGCTTCGCTGCTATAGTAGATCGTACGTACGTTTCTACCAAGCTTGGACTGGTTGAGCAGAACAACTGAACAACTGGCTGGCACGAAATAACAGAGACATGCGAATGTTAGCAAGCAACAAGATTATTCCCTTGAACTGGAATTAGTGGAGGAGTGTGCAGAGTGTGTAAGTGGAGAAATCCAATCTTTTCTGCAGCTGCTCTGCCCATGGCTAGTCTGCGTATCTATATTTTAACGTCGTCTTTCTTAACTTCCTTTTGAAAACAGAACAAAGCGAATCCGTTCGTTCAATATCTGAAGTGAAGAGGCATTTTCATGCTTATAATCTGCCATGTTACGAAGTAATGTAATGCACAATTAACTAGAAAATGCTATGCCTTCTCAATGTTTCCGATTAGATAGATTCCTAGCCTCTATAGGAAATATAATGGTATTATTTTATTATAGATACAATCATGACACTAATTCTTTGAAGCATTCTTTACAAACACTCCCAATGATCCATTTGTTTGAAAAAAACGTCCAACTATCTTAGCCACCAATTATATAATTTTATCATTGAACTTTATTGAAAATAGAATATATTCAGCATAAATTTATGTATTCATGTCACTATTTTAATTTTGGACAATTATGGAATTATATATAATTCTGCTGATCTTCATTGATATGTAATGTATGTATTGTTATATACTAATTTCATAATAAAGATTCAAATAAATATAAATGTTTAAAGTGAAGAATTAAGTGAAACATCTTATTCAAGACTGACTCAAACGCTAAAATCATGCAGTTAGGTGTTAATATAAAATATAATATAATACACAGATATAATAAATCCATCCATCGGATGGAAGTATGAGATGAGCCACTTATTTTGCTTTACATAAATATGGCATTGCTACAATATGAAACAAAAGCTCTTGCTCAAGCAACACGGATGGATGAATCAGTATTCATCAATAAATGCTCATGTGTGCGTCGTGTTGTGTTTATGTATCCCATCGTATTCCACATTTCACATACCATTTCATCTCTTTCCACGGAATGTGAAATACGATTGCAATGCAAGTGCTTAAGTATTCTATCCTTTTCATGCAATTGTATTTCAAAATTGACGCAATGTGGCGCACAACAAAGCTAGCATGCAAACCTGTAAACATACTACCGCGTAGGTAAAAATCCAGCGTTGCCACATGAAATACGTTCTTACATGTTGCATAGCTCATACAGCAGTGTATATAAGAACACACAAATCTACGAGAGAAAGCTGTTCAGTGCGTTTTGAGCCGTTTTACATGATGCATATTTTGTTACAAAATTTTGTTCCAAATTTGTTTTATAATGTAATACTAAATTTAGAATCGTGTAAAGCACATTTACTACATAATTTAGGAAATAAATTACATTCATAAATTTGTACATAAAAGTTTTTAGAACACGTGCTATTTTTCCTTCTAAATGGACGCGTTATTCTGCGCAGAAGAATCAAAACTTTATCCGTTTTTAACGTTCTTTGAGGTTATAAAGTTTTTAAAATTTTCATTTTGCGGCAAAAGTTAATTTTAGTATGATTTTAAGGGATAATATAATACACAGATATAATAAATCCATCCATCGGATGGAAGTATGAGATGAGCCACTTATTTTGCTTTACATAAATATGGCATTGCTACAATATGAAACAAAAGCTCTTGCTCAAGCAACACGGATGGATGAATCAGTATTCATCAATAAATGCTCATGTGTGCGTCGTGTTGTGTTTATGTATCCCATCGTATTCCACATTTCACATACCATTTCATCTCTTTCCACGGAATGTGAAATACGATTGCAATGCAAGTGCTTAAGTATTCTATCCTTTTCATGCAATTGTATTTCAAAATTGACGCAATGTGGCGCACAACAAAGCTAGCATGCAAACCTGTAAACATACTACCGCGTAGGTAAAAATCCAGCGTTGCCACATGAAATACGTTCTTACATGTTGCATAGCTCATACAGCAGTGTATATAAGAACACACAAATCTACGAGAGAAAGCTGTTCAGTGCGTTTTGAGCCGTTTTACATGATGCATATTTTGTTACAAAATTTTGTTCCAAATTTGTTTTATAATGTAATACTAAATTTAGAATCGTGTAAAGCACATTTACTACATAATTTAGGAAATAAATTACATTCATAAATTTGTACATAAAAGTTTTTAGAACACGTGCTATTTTTCCTTCTAAATGGACGCGTTATTCTGCGCAGAAGAATCAAAACTTTATCCGTTTTTAACGTTCTTTGAGGTTATAAAGCTAAACATTTTGTTCCGTAATTTATTCGAGTTTTTCGATTCAATTTATGTTTTTATAATGTCATGGTCAAAGGAACAAGTTGACTGTTTGATAAATAGCTATAGGAATTTCCCATGTTTGTTTAATATGAGAAGAAAATTGTATCACAACAAACATGCAAGAAATTCGGGACCTTGTAAAATACTTGCGCGCAAGTGTTACAATTCAAGACATTAAAAATAAATTAAATGGATTGAAAAGAAACTGGCGTAGAACACAAAAAAGTTAAACAAAGTGAAAGGAGTGGTCATGGCGTTGACGAAGTAATTATTTTTTTTATGGAAGTCAGTAATTTACCGTGTCTTTTGAAATATTTGTGCAATATTTAATTATATTGTTAAATCGTCTTAAATAAAATTACATAATTGTTTGTTTATTTGTTTTCGTGTAAAGTGCATTTAGCACATGATGCGCTTTGATATATAACTTTCAATTAACATTTACTATTGTAACATTTGCAGGTCTATGTACTAACAGTAGGGTACTATAATAAATAACAATTTTTGCTAGAACATTTGAAGCCAAGGAAATCGCTTGATTCCATAACTGTCAATATGGATTTTAGTAGGGTTACCAACCGTACTCTTTAAGAGTACATGCACTCTTTTTAGCAAGTAAAATTATGTACTCTTGCTATATAAAATATGTGTACAATTTTTTTAAATGTACTCTTTTTGGGTTGGGCTGAGTTGGTTTCTCTAGATTTTAGTGAAGATTTTGGTTCATCTCATTATGCGTTGGCGCAAAGTAAAGCTGGTAATTTCAATTAGAAAAATGTTATATTTAAAATTTAATTAATTGAATATTTCGTGAAGAAGATACAAGTAACAACCAAGAAGAGAATATCTTTGTGGAATATGTTAATGAGTAGCGAGTTCCCACATGCTCTACATTCCAAGCACAGGTAGAGAATCGCCAGTAATTTCAAAGCAATCCGGTAGGAAAAGAAAAAAATTTGAAGATCCAGCAGCAGACGCTATTAAAGAAATAGCAAATGTATTAAAAGATAGGAACATAACAGGAAAGACTGAAAAAGCTGTAACACCAAAATCTAGTAATGAAATACGCGCTAAATATATCGTTTCAAAATTAAATTTAATTTTATTTAATAGAATTAAACGATGCAGAAATCAGTGTACTTTGAGTGAAACTGTTGGCTGAAAGATACAAAACAGGATTCCTTTTTTGTATGCAATCTAAAGAGTCTTATGTTTTCTTAATGTATTTTTAAAATGTAGAAATGTTTTTTTTTTGTTTAATACTTAATGAAATAAAGATAATATATTTGCCATTTATTTTTATTTATTGATCATTCTTACCACATTATAAAATTTTCCCAATAATTGTTCTAAGAAAGTATTGTAAAAGCTACAGTGCAATTTCAATTTATTACATAAAAGCTTGATTTTTTAATTCCAATAGTTTTTATATTTCTTAATAGAATTTCTAACAAAATACAAAATTACAGTCTATGTCTATTTATAGAATCTTTTTGCCATGACGCTTTTCCAATGTCTGAATTAAAATAATTTTTGCATCCGTCTATATAACATCTCGAACGATATGTGATGATTTGTTACCACTTTTCTGTTGACCTTTTTCTAGTCTGCATGACATCCTCTCTACATCATGAAGATATGGTGTTTTATTTTTCACTCATAAATAATTGTTAAATAAAACGCAAGTTAATATTATTTTCTCCACTTTTTCTGCAGCAAGGAGAATAGGATTTAGTAGCACTCTTTACCAAAATACCAAATGCAGCTTAAATAATTCTTCGGGCCCTTGATAACCGATAATTGAAATTTTTGTTGTTGCGATCTAAGCCTCTGAGGATACGCGGAAATGCATCATCACTAATGAAAACATAGGGGGCTGAATTTTGTCGTCCTGGTAGACATTTTTCTTTGGGTAAATTTAAAGAATTATTCTTAATGGCTTTAGATAAATTAGGCTCATTGAAAACTCCACCATCACTGATTCTTCCATTAATTCCGACATTAACATAAATAAATTTACTTTATCCTAATAATACTATACTACTTGTGCCATTGTAGTTAAAATAATAGGAGCCATCAGACGTAGAATGTCTCAAGGTTAGTTGGCGAATATCTCTAGCACCTAAACAATTAGGAAATTGCCAAATATTTTTAAAATCTTTAGCGATCTCTTTCCATTCTGCTTCCGAACTAGGGATCTCCAAATATTTACTTCCGAGAGCGTTAATTAATGCTTCGCACACTAACGACACAAATAGAGAAATAGTATTCTACTACTGTACATTAGCGACCTAAATGACTCCCCGGTAGCCAAAAATCGTAATGTAACTTCTAATCTATAATAAAAACAATATTTTATAAATTGCATTAACTAAAAATTCTCTCTTACTACGGGCAGGAATTGCATCTCGCATAACGGTCTCATTTTTTTTTATTGATTTTCAACTAAATTTAATAAATACTCTAGCTGATCAGTGTATAATCGAAGAAAGTTCTTGTAACTCCATAGATCTTTAAAACTCCTCTTCCACTTTCGCGCCTTTGCAACCAAATCCGGCACCAGATTTTTCTATTTTTTTTTCTTTTGTTTCCGTTGTTTTGGAAAACATACTAGCAAACTGCAGCTGTAGCTAAAATAACTCTTCGGAATCCATGTCAAAATTAGATTATTTATTTAAATTTGCAACAATATTTCTGAACAAATTTAAGATATGTGTTAAACGGAAAATTTTCTCTTAAAGATTATGTAGTAAATTTGGTTCATAATTTTTATTAAATTTAGTACTAAAGTTTGAGCCATTTTTAGTAACAAATTATGTATCATGTAAAACTAATCTTACATTTGTTAATTTTTTCTTCAATTTTAAGTACTTATAGTCAACTACTTACAAATCACTGTTTTACATTTGACAATTTTTCCTTCAATTTATATATAAAGTTATTTTGAACAAAACGATATTTTCACACTCCCATCATTTAACCATGGAACTAGCCAAATACTTGACGGCCTTCAAAATAGAGCATGTACTATTTTTCCGTTTTCAATTTTTTCAGTCAATTTTAGGAATATTTCCGAGTTTAGATTTTGTTACCGACATAATTTATAATTTATTCTAGATCAATCAACATCTTACAGAGGTTAATCTGTTGGTTTTGAACGCCACGTTCCAAACGTGCGTGTTTATCTCTCAGATAGTTGATAAATGCGCGTGTCACGTAACCGTGACAGATTTATCTGTCAATCTAGACCGCGAGTGAAAATCATTGCGCATAACTAACAAGCGGTTTGAAAGCACAGTTTAATTTCAACATTTTTCATAGGAGTGTGAAAAATCGGTTAGTTCAAAATAATTTTATATATAAAAATTCAGTTTGTATAAAAATTCAGTTTGTTTGTGTTCGCAAAACTCACAAAGTACTCGATCGATTGATTGGAAATGTTGACACAACGTTGCATTCGAATACGCACCTGTTTTTATATACTTATTGCGGGAACACTAGGACACTGTAACAACGGATCCGCGGGTCTGACCGAGCCATAGCGAAGTGTGGCCGGGTTTAGCTAGTTTCTTATAAATACACAAAGAGCAACCAGCACTGGTATAAATTAAGAAATGCCAATTTAATGTACAGATAGTGAGTTTCCTGTAAAATACTTTAAATCTTCATACTACCTTCCTATTGTCAGAAAACGAAGAGTTACTATTAAGCATTCTTTTGCTCCAATTGTTTTTCTCACAGGAGTATTTTGTTTTGTGATACTTTCACTAAACTTAATCAGAGGGTATCTGTTTTTGTTCCCATTTTCTTAACATTTTAATAATTGAATATGACTAAGTTGTCTTTTTTAAGTAAATAACTTTTAACCCCTTTAGAGCGTTTATTTTTTTCTATTTACCATTAAATATATATTAATTACTGCACAAGAACTTCAATTAACTTGAAAACCGTACACTTGCAATACAAAACTTTCGTCAAGCCGAAATTCCACGGTTCGGTTTAAATACGGGGATATATTTGTAGTTCTTTGCACATTAACACGCGGTTTTGCGTGTTCCAGAGCAATATGCAAGACTGACCTGCATACTTTCGTTTTGCGTTCGCGGACAAGGACGGTTATAATACGTGGCAGATGAAACTGACATACTTGCATGTGACTTTTTTTTGTTTTACGTAGGAAGTGGAGAAACCTTCAAAATGCGAAGGATGCCCGAGCAGTGTTCATATAGTAGCGCACTCGGAAATTAGAAGTGCAACCTGTGAATTTTTCGAAGTATTCTTCGTTCACAGGTTGTAAGTTTGTGCGCTTACGCATTGGAAAATATAGAATATAGAACAGCTCTAGAGTCTATCAGTGGCCTAATATAGGTTTTATAAGTGTGATACAGAGTTTTTGTATGACAGCCTCTAAAGCGTCCTCTGAGTGTAGAGATTAGGTTCACCCGTTTGCGTACCCTAGAATGGGTGTAGTTTAGGTCAGAATTCCAGTTAAAAGTTCTATTAAACCAGACACCTAGATAGCAGATAACGTCTTTTAACGAAATGGGTTCGTTCCAGAGTCGAATTTTGATGTAAGCGCGGTTTTGATGTTTCTTTTTCACATGGTTGGGATGCTGAATGAAGATAGCTTGAGTTTTACTCGGATTATGGGGTGATACGCCATTTTTGCGCCCATTTTGAAAATTTTTTGGCTTCAACCCAACATTCTTCCCTATACGCAATTATATTGCGCCGAACAAGAGCTTTGAGTCTGTAGTACTCAGATTTGATGACAGGGCCTCTCTGAGCAATATACCGATGATAAATTAGTCTTTTCTCTCGTATCATGTTAAAGATATCGGGAGGAAAAGGATGCCTATTTCGGAAAACGGTCTTCAGTTATTATACCAAAAATCTCGCTATTTATAGACGGGAGGCTTCTCTCAACTTTCACTCTGTTATACAGATCGTATAGAGTCATTTATTTCCTTATATAGTCTCATCATACAATCCCATAGAAATCTCGGCCTTAACCCTACCCTACGTGTCGACGTAAAGTACAATTCCTTTTTCTTGGCGGCATTCCCACGCGTTACAATAGAACGCAGCAGTTAGCAGTAGCAGCGAGAAACAGTGACGCGGCATACTATAGCGTACCAGTGTATGGCGCCTGTGGACTTATCATTACTTCCACACACACGCGCATCTAGCGTGCATAATTTGTCAAATATATTATAATACATAGCGATAGTAGAGTAAACGACTGTACATCTCTCTCTGATTTATGTAATATATGGTTACTATTGCGCGAACCGAAATTCCGTTCATAGGTTTTCAATATTTCCAAATAATAAGTGCATTCAAGTTCATTATTAGTTTAGGGTTCCCAAATTCCATTTGATTTAATTTATTTATTATGAAGAATTATGGAATCTAATTGATTTAATCTCTGTCTCGTAACATGCTTTATAACGTATTTATTGTTTACCCAATTACTTATTAAATTATTTATTCAATATTGGTAATTTATTTATTAAACCTGTTGAACATATGATGGAAGCAATCAATCACATTGAATGGCTCGACAGGTTTACACTGTTCAATATTCTTAGTCCAAATTATTGAATCAAGCCTAGTTCGATTTGTAAAATGTCAAATTTCTGTAGGTTTTAAATTAAATCTGTCATTGAATAATTTTGAAATAGTCCGTGCCGGAGTACATATGTTCCTGCATCTGATTTTACAGATTTCAATATTTTATTCAGCTCACTAGAATAACTTGAATGTAACAATGCTTTTAATTTTTGATTTTATTAGGTTAATAGCTAAACCTTCAATATTCAAATTATTTATCATTTCGTTTCGAGTTGTATCCCTTTTATATTTTAGTTCATATTCCAATCATTTTGTATTCCAGTTTGATCTATCCCTCAGTTGTTATAGTATGTTCTTTCTTTCCACATTTTAGAAAATAACATAATCGCACAAAATAAGGAAAGCGATAAAAACCAACAAAAATATTTAAAGAAAACCTGTTCTATTAGAACCTTCTACTCAACTACTGTTCAATTCGAATTGAATACACCGTTCAGACTGCTTCCTTCAGTGGAATTGCTCCATCAAAAATCGAACATGTTCAATTTCTTTTCACAATCAGAAATTTGATGGAGCAAGTTTACTAAATTGCTGTTTACCGTGTAAATGCGCCATATCTAATTGGCTTGAACTTAGGAGATTCTGGGTTAGACCCTTGTTCTTGTTGTCGCTATCTTCTATTTTTTATCTTCAAATTTTCAGTTCAAAATTATTTTTGAAAAAAAAATTTATTTTTAAACAATACATTGGTAGACTAATTCATAGGTACGTTAAGTCAGTTTATTTTTTTCCGCCTGAAAAAACATGTGACAAATTAGGGGTTGAAATGTCAGCCCTACCTATTGTGAATGATAAGGCAACTCTGGCTTTGGCTTTGTTATCGCATATTTACAACTCTACGCCAAGTAATGGAAACGCAGTTTATCCTCATTTAACATAGAGCTTAAAAACATAGTAGATTCCCATGTGTTTTGACTCTGTATTCAAATTTACTCAATTTTACTGTATACTATATAGTGTAAAGGTTGATACTGTTAGTTTTCTTTACAGTAAAGTTTATTTTATAATATCAACGAGGTTTCTATCCCGGTATTTGGTATACTCTTCAGGACTAAAATCAACATTTAGATAATATTTTTATAGTACTTGAAACTTAAAATATTTAAATTTTAATAATAGTTCCAAGTTGGAATTATATATTAAATTTTATATAAAATATAGCAACTTTAATACATAAAGATATTTATAATATAATTTAATTTAATACAATAAATTTTATTCAATATTCTTATTCATTTTATAATCATATTGGACGTGAACTTCATAACTATTGATCAAGTTACCTAGTCTAATAATTTAAGTAAAATAATTTTTTAGTATATCCTTTTTTAATTCGTCCTTAACTAAATCGTCCGTTTTTTGTAACAATACTGCATCCTGCAGATATTTTTGATACAAATATTAAAATGAAAAATTGTATAATCGTTCTCGGAGGAAGATTCAGATAGTCTTGTATATTGTCTCGCAAAAAATCACAAATTCTAATCAAACATTTATAAATAACATCTCTGTTTGTCACTTTGGATGCATCATTTTGTACCAAGTTTCGATATTTGTAAACTTACAATCAGTTCCAGCAACCACCAATATAGAAAGATTAGAAAAGCAAATACCTTTTCTTTAAATTGTAAAATATTTTTAAAGGGAATTGATTTCACTAGTAATACAGATTTGACTAGATATTATCGGATTAATTTATATTAATTTTTTCCACTGATGCATATTTCAAAATCATACAATGGACAAATGTTAAAAGCGATTGGCTTTACTAGAGAAATCTAAGATTTGATCCCCAGCGGGGAGCGTTTTTGTTTTTTTATTTTCTATTTTTATATATATTTTTTTTGTAATTTTCGAAAAACAAAAATTCTGTATTTAAATCATTTATGTGTATGCAAGTTCATGGGTACAGCAAGTTAACCTTAAGCCGTTAGGTTAATTTATTCTAATATAATCCTGATCAAGAAACTAATTTCAAATCTGATATTTCAAGCATTAACTACACCATTAAACTAACACTGGCTCTAGAGTTTTTATGTTAAATTTAGTGTTAGTTACAAAGATTGAATTTAATATGATCAACTAACCAACGATCTCCATTTAACGTAAAGCTGCATATTATTAGGAAAATTGCGATTCCTAGTTGTTGTTAATTGAAGAAATAAAACCATCTACATCATATTAAGAATCTGTTGTAAGTTACCGCTTGACAGCTTTATCCAATTGATTGACAGCGACAGTCGCATTGACGTCGGGTGCATCGATTGTGAATTGTTTTCTTCTCTAGCTGTGTGTTGTCAGGTATGTAGTAATATCTGTTCAAGCTTTTTAATGTAACTTGTTAATTGTGTATCAATTATTATATTGTCTGATAATCCTGTAGTATAGGTCCTGCAAGTTACATGACGTTCAAGCGGAATAAGCCACTGAATAGTTTGTCTCGGTACTGAGTTAAGGAATTTAAAAGAGGTGAGATATTCTTACATTTTTAATATTAGTTCTATCTATATTTTAATTTAATTTTGTGTTCTCTTTATGTAAACAGTTGAATATCTAGAATGAAAACATTTTAAAGTTTAATTCATAATAATTCTAAATAAACATGTATCCATAGTCCAAGTTACATCTGATTTTCTGTCTTCACTCTCATCATTTGTTAGGTGTAATTGAATTGAATAAAAGTTTAAGAATTTGGATGTTCAAGTTTAAGCGTAAGGCAATTTAACTTACCAACTCAAATTGCTTCATCTAATTTTTGGTAGGAAACACTATAGGAAAAGACTGCTTAAGTTTTTACCACTGGTTTGTTGACTTGTAAAGGTTGATCAAAATCGATTGTTATTCCAAAAAACCAATGATGTACGAAAAAGGATTGGTGTGTGACACACTGTGAAATATAGATATATCACACTGCAGGATATTCTAGTTTACATGAACATTTAGGTGTGAAATAGAACTCTTCCTGGGGGATTTCGCTTAATTTGATCGAACCAATGGCTGCTTGTTTCTTCGGGTTTACTTGACATTGCGCAAATATTACTTTAGGGAAACAGTTAATACTGAACCGGCAGTAAATTGTTTGTTGGAGATTTTCGATGAAATTAGAAAAATCAACCATAAATGTCACATCATCCTTGATGTCAGCACTCGCAAAACTTTTTTATGTCATACAAATAAATGCGTGGACAACGATTTTCATCGCCTCAAGGTGCTAAGCATATTACAAGGAAACACATTATTTCGGTGTTTCCTATCCTTATATAATTTTATATAATAAAATAATTTAATTGCTTTTCCTCCATTTGACCTAATTGAAAATTCCTTTTAAAAATTTTTTTACAGAGCAAAAAAATTCTGTTAAACAGTTACGATGTCTAAACGACATAATGAGGAATCTACTGGAGGGCAGCCTCCTATTAAAAAGATTCATTTTGAGCCCCATTTAATTGGTCCAATATCAACACTGGAAGAAATGGATATCAAAGTGCTTCAGTTCCAAAACAGGAAATTAGCTCAGGTATATATTGTTTGTAGATTTTGTATCAGTGAAGATCTTTAATTTTTGCAACATTTTATTTAAACATTTATGCAGGAGTCCGCTACCTCATCTTTCATATGCTGGAAGTCAGAAGTTTTACTATGTACTATAGAAATCAAAAATGTTGATTATGCTATGCGTAATTTGCTTACTAAACGGTGAATCAGGTGTTTGTAACGGTGTGTGTTGCTGGTCACCTATTTAGCTTGTCTGCTGCTGACTGACTTGCTTCGAGTTCACAAAATTAGGAACAGATTTTTTTTTCTTTTCCTTTATTGCATTTTCTGCTGGTTTCTGCCTGCAATGAATGGAGACCATCTGTGTCATGGTATTATCTATCGGAGGGGTAATACCATGGGATTTACTTGCTTATTTTGTGCGCAAGTTCTTTTAAGTTATCGTTTGGATGGTTGCTTAGCTTTTCTATCATACTAATTCTTCTTTTGGTTGTCAGTTCACATAGGGCTGGGGCTTCTAGGTCACATCTGATATTCTCGTTCCTTATGTACCACCCTGCGTCTACTATCTTCCATAGACGTTTGTCTTGTGCAATTACTATTCTGTTTTTGGCTTATCAAAACTTCATTACCGTATGTTGTTATCCAAACTTCATTAGCATATAGTAATTGAGGCTTAATGAGACCATTTAATATTCGTTTTCTTGAAGTGTTGCTTATACTACTGTCGTACTTAAGGATGTGATATAGTCTATGTGCAGATTGGTTCCAGTATTTTTACGTGTACTTGAACGTAAGATTTGTGTCAGATGTTACTTCCAGTTAGGTTGCTTTTGTTTTCGAACTGTTAGTTTTCTTCCTCTTAACGTGATGTGGTTTTGCACGTCTAGCTTGTTTGTAAATGTTACAATTTCCACTTTGTGTAATAATTGTCCAACATTTTGAGACAAGGTGTTAATTTATCTTTTGCAAGTACGTTTTGAGGTCAATGCATTATGATTGCCTTGTCGTCAGCAAATTGTAGTAATTCTACTCCTTTTTCCTTTTGGAATGTCGGGATATCTGCTACAAACAGGTTGTATAGTGTTGGAGATAGCGCAGATCCCCGAGGAAGGCCTTTTTCTGCTATTTTTTCTTCTGACGTCCCTCATTCAGCTTTACTTTAAATTTTCTATCCTGTAGAAAGGCTTGTATGTTCTTGGTTAGGTATATAGGAATACTCATCTGCTGCAGTTTGTGGACAAGCCCGTTTCCCAATACTCTTATCACAGGCTTTCTCTACGTCCAGAAGTCCCACGTATGTATGGTTCTTTTTAAGCCCTTCCTGTTTTGGTAAATGATTGCATCCAGCAATGCTTCTTGCTATCTTGCTGCCAGTCTCTCTCTTTGAATCCAAGTTGGTTTGATGGGAGTAGGTTGTGACTCTACGTACTTTTGTAGCCTACTTTTTAAGGCTACCTCAGATTTTGTGATCCCATTGTTCAGGCTGATAGGACGTCGATTTCCTGGTTTTGACTGGGTCTTTACTTTTCTTTGGGATTGGAATGATTAAAGCATTTTTCCATCTGGGCGGGAAATGGTGTTCTTGTAAGCATCGGTTGTATATTTCAGATAAGTGTACTAGGTTTTTTTCCGGAAAGTTTTGTATTTGAAATGCCGTCTTCGCCTGGAACTTTTTTTGGATTTAATTTAGCTATGATTTCTTTATATTTTCATCTTGTTCTATCTTGTTTTCTATGGTCTCAAGACATAGTAATTGGTTGTATATTGCCTGTAGCAATTTTTTAAACCATGTTAATTTTCTCGTCTGTTTCATCCTTGTTGATAAATTGTTGTTCAAAATGTTTGTCTATGATTTTAGCTTTTCCTTGATCGTCGTAACACCACCCACGCGTCTGTGGTTTTTATTGAGGTGTTGTCACTAGGATTCTTCCTAAGACTTCTGAGCAGTTTTAAGTGCAACTCCTCCATCTTGGTTTGTTTCTGTAATGTTTTGCTGCCAGAGTTCCTCCTGTTTACCTTTTATCGTATTATTCAGTTTTTGCTGGCATTCTTTTAAGTTCTTTTTTCTCGAAGATCCCTGGTTTGTACACTCTTTGTTTTCTGTTTTTTTTCTGCTAGTATTTGCTTCTCATCTGTGTTACGATTGTATTTGATGGTTTCTTTGCTCCGGTGTAGTTCTTCTTGGATGGATTTGGTTAGCCATGGACTCGTCGATTTCTGCTGTTGCCAATTGTGCAGTATTTGGTATATAGGATTGCATTTCATCGATAAAAGTTTTTCACTTTGTGTATGGCTTTGTGGGAGTGTTTCTGATTGTGTTGTGTATTACCGCTGCTACTGGAAAGTGGTCAGTTTCTACAGCGTTAATTGTTTTGGCTGTTGTCTGTTTTCTTGAGGGCGTGAGTTACAAAACTGTCTATGACGTCGCCTCTGGAACATCGGTTTCTTGGGATAGAGGTAGACTGCAATGACCCTGTTTTTATTACTTATGCGTATTTTCTCGCGAACTCATAGAGCATTTTACCCGATTCATTGGTTGCACGTTAGTTCCATATCGGGTGCTTGGCGTTAAAATCACCATGCGCAATGGTAGTGCCGTTTTTGCAATTTTCTAGTAGGTCTGTTTCACTTGGGTGTAATGTCGGTTTAACGTATACCGCCATAAAAATTATCAGATTTCCGTTAGCACTTGTCTCTATTCGTATTGCTTCATAGTTTATTGTTTGGATTTAATTTTTCGTACACTTCATTTCTTCCTCACTAACACTGCCTTCCGCCAGGGGACCACACTCTGTCACGTCACAGTAAATCCTGGGAAGCTCAGATTGTCTCTGGCTTTGAGGTGCGTTTCACTTACGAGCGATACTGTTATCTCTTCTTCATTTACTAAATCTGTCATTTCGCGGGTTTTGTTTTTTTATCCCGTTCGCGTTCCAGGTTAGAATTGTTAGGTCACTACTATTCATTTTTTGAGTATAGAACTTAATAC
>WYDF02299455.1:0-15687 GCA_009867245.2 Adranes taylori
TGTATATTAGTAAAAGTATAATAAACCACAACAAGAATTTAAACCGATCTATTTTTCTTAATTCAGGATGGCTAGATTTTGTGAAATAGCAGAGGCGCCCCAGCCCCTACCTCAGCGCCCGGTGTAGGGCAGAGACTCCCACGCAGGTCCCGGAACAGGGCAGAGTGCCCCACGAAGGTCCCGGTGCAAGGCAGTGTCCGCCTCGCAGATCCCAAGACCCGCAGGCGTTGAACACCATTTCACCCAACAAATTTTAAAGTCAGGGGTTTTCCACGAATGATAACCGGAAATGATCTGGCATCCGCCATCTTATATTTTCAAATGACACATGTAAAACGCAATACCTGTTCCAAAAATACCTCTCCGCGGAACGGGTGCTGTTTTACGGCGATTTAGGAACAGTTCTAGAAGGCTGTTTAGAATCCGGTATCTCTTACCACTTTTTAAATGATACTGATATTTTAGAACATTATTTAATTAGATTTATTTGACGGATTTGTGTAATAATTAAAATTATTATGCAATGTCGATCCATTATAATAGTTTGTTGGGTGTGTGCATATGAAAAGAATACTACGTCACTATGCGCATGCGCAATAATTCTAATCAACTATGGCTGCCACGTCGATCCGCTGATTAAATATAAACGTAAAAGCTCGTCGCTTTTGGGCGTAGAAACGTTGCATTACATTACTTATGTAAGCAATTGAAAACATACTTTACACTAACTAGTGACACGTTCTTTGTTCAATGATTACAAAAAAAAATATGAAAAGGAATACAAAAAGCATTTTGGAAACGTTTTTCTTCTATAGGTTAGAAAGAAATGTGACACTTCAAACATACTTAATTAACTTTAAAATGAACCGATTAGGGTTTGAAGTTTCCTTGTGGAGTTTAAAGCTTACTAATTATTTATACGATAGGCTTATAAAATATAGGGTGTTTAAAATAATCAGTCAGTATGCACATTAACGAAGATTAATCTTACTTTTTTGAATATCGTTGTATTGGCCCCGTAATATCTAATGTATAAAATTGTTGTAGACAGGTGACCAAAAATTCACAGGTGACAATTTTTGGTCACCTGTCTACAACAATTTTATACATTAGAAGATTAATCTACTATGTAGATTGGACAGATTTAGAATTAAGTTGATCGTGAGATATTTAATTATTTCCAGGATCATTTTCACAACAATCTAAATAACTCAGAACACTCTGTATTTAAGTATAAGACACTTTCTTGAAACTGTAACTTATTTTTTACGAATAATTAAAAAATGTGATGATCTATACTATGTCCCATAAGAAGAAAACATCGTGGTGACTCACATTGAATAGTACTTAAAGCATTAAATGGTCCACCCCTTCCGAAAAGTGATATTACATTTCTCCAGAATCCGCACCCGAAATGTAACATTTTTCCAGGAACCCTCCACGAACATTTTTCCTAAGTATGCTCTTCATGGGAAAAAAGGCGAATGGCCCAAGTCACGCATAAAGTATCAAATTTTTCAAACACTTGTGAAAAACACACGACACAATGAATAAATTCTATTTGCAATTAAATAATTTTTCTTTTGGTTTTCCAATATCATTATAAAAATAATATAAATTTATATGCATATATGTAAATTAGTAAATTATGTTATCTCCTTGAAGACGAGCAAAAATTTAAATAAGGTAATGAACTCGAAGATGGTAGCAAAAGCGTGTTGTATGTACTTATGAACTTTAATTATATTCTACAGACAGACATTGCAATAAGACTATATCGAAAGTTGTATCAATTCACATCTGATGTTAAACATCGTTCGGGTAAAAACAGATTTAGCAAACTATTTAATGACGATTCAATGGCGTACATATAAAAATTCTATTCGGATCATAATATGTTAATTCGTGACTCAAAAAGATTTGATAGGCAGAAGCGTAGCAAGGGGGGAGGCTGCCCCAGGTGGCACGACAAGGCCTAGTATGCAAAAGGCACTGCATGCAACAAATTTAAATCGTACTTTAAAACTTCTATAAGCATATATTTAGTCTAATTATATGCATATGTAACAATGCATAACAAAGCGCATATAGAACAAAGCTGTTAAGAAATTGAGAAATTACATCTCTTAAAATGTTTTTTACAATGCTGGTGACCCATACAAACGACAAAATCTGGCTTTCATCAGAAATAAAAATAAAACTAATGAAGACAGTGAGAAACTGGCACAAATATTAAGCAGAATAATGTAATACTTATTCAATTAGAATTTTGACCTGTAGAAATTTCAATTAAAAATCGATAATATTGAGCACTAATTGCATAATAATATATATCAATAATTTTAAGCACCTGATTTATTACATATATCCCATTCAGAGCTAACGTAATTCAACTCACTTGAATTTAATCGTTTACATTAACATACATTGTTTAACTTCTAGACAAGTGATTTGAGCCGCGGACCTCACATTAAACTGAGGCTAGAAAGTAATTGAAGAGAATTTGATAAGCCAAAAACATTAATAATTATGATGAAAACACAATTATCAAACAGCATTTAAGCATGCCATTTACTCTATTGCTTCGTGAAGGAAATTAAAGAAACCATTCATTTTTAGTCTGATATTAATTTCCAGTCACATTTTATAAAAACAATGACAACAACAAAATGGTTATGAACTTACCAGTTTCTGCCAAGTCTACTGAATCACAAGTCACTTGCTAGATGATTATTATGTTTAAGCCATTTGCGTAAAAGAATAAGGCAATTAAAAGGATATAAAACTTTGTAAGATATATTAAACAAACCGAAAGTAGTTATACGTAATTACGCGACAAACTGCTATAATTTTATTTCGAGTTAAAAATAACGAACAAAATATAAAAACTGGCGTTTTCTGTTATATGTAATTGAAAATAAATTCGCGACTTAATTTGAAGTTTAAACAAAGCTATCGGCACTATAAGTAATTAATATCAACAAAACTATAACTTATTAAAATCAATAAAATATATCAAATAATAGAAAACTAACCTTAAAAATGTAATTAAAATTTGACAGTTCTATCAGATACCAGTAACAACTCCGTAACAGCAGTAACAGGTACGTCAGTTACCGTCACCATATTTTAGTGAAGACTTTCACATAGAGACTCTATTCGTGTGGAAAAATATCAAATCGAGCCCGCGAAGCAGATATTAGTTGGCCATATTGTGAGGTAGTTGTAAAATTAGTGAGTTGTACAAACCGAAATTAGCTAATGAATTTTGTGAGAAACTATTGCTAATCCACATAGAGACGAGATTTATTCAAAGTTTATAAAATTCAGTTCGACTTTAAATCTACGCCACTGGCAAAATCAAACATTGATAGTTTATTTATAAATTGCGATTAATTTGCATAAATATGTTGATCAGTCAATGATGGCGGCCATCTTGCCTATCAAACCAGAAATGTGATGGCAAAAAGACATTGGTAGTATATACAAGATGCATACAATATTTAAAAATAACAAAACCTGAAGTGCTGAAGCGATCATTTTCTTAACAATAATTCTTACATTACTTTAAAACATATATTTTAATTCATAATCCTGTTTCAAAATTTATTTAATAAGACAATTCTCTCTCACGTCGCCTTCCCACGGGTATGACGGGTTTTGCGCAATTTTAAAAGATTTAAGCACTCGTTTTATAGTGTACGGGACATTTATGCTTACGTAGACTAGTACTATGTGACAAAAGAAATATAACGTGCAGCTCTAACTTACAATGTACTTGTACAAATTGACAGGTAAGCACAAGGCACTAATTGCATAGTACGGATTGGTTATTTAAACGCTCTCGTCTCTAGCATATATATACAAAAGCGAAAATATGGAGATTACGCAATTGCAAAATTTACATTATAAATGACATTCTTAAAGTTATAATCATAACGGAGCTTATAACTATACTGTATGAAGAAATATAGAGTTTACGGAACGAGCTTTTTCTTATAGTTTTAACCTTATAACGAGGGAGTTATAATTTAGAAGAACGAATCTTTTGTTGTTGTTTGCGCATGGATGTTATACTGTATAAGGCGGCAGCCTCACTGAACCACAGCCATCAACCAACAGCGAGTACTATCGATTGAAAATTATAAGGCCGGCCTCACTGATCCACCGATTGTCATCAACCAGGTGATAAATTTAACCTCAAATAAACAGGTGTTCTTCTATTTGGCATGTTAAAAATAATACTTTATTCAAAATTAATTCAATTAATAAATTTATTTCTGAAAGCTCCATGTATCAGCCATTTTAACAAAATGGAAAACGTTGTCTACCAAGCTTGGAATTTCAACAAACAAACGAAAACAGAAAAGAGCTGGTTTTTAATCTATCAATTCCTATGACAATCACAAATAAGCAAGTGCACATGCATCGAACAGCATCAACCATCCACCAAATTTCCAGCAAGCTCGAAACTATGAATTGATCGCTGGCTGTTGATAGCTATCGATGTTCAAGTGGAACAAGTGCTATATAAACGCGTTCTAAATTTTGCTCGATCGTCATCAATCGACATCGTTCGTTTAGTGAGACTGCCGGCTTAAATACGATAAAATTAAGCCTTTTGTCGGATATAGGAATCGGTTGTTACCTTATAATCCTGTTTCAATTAGTCATTGATGTCCATTTGTAGCGGTTAAACACCTTAAATATTATAATTAATTATATTAAATAGACGAAATATGAATTATTTTAGAGGTTATTATAATGTTCACTTCAATAGCTTTCAGTTTCTTCGATATAAAAAAAAAACGTCTGCGATTTTATAAAACAGCCTTTTCGCTGTAAACTTATTTTGAAATAAATACCTATACATTATTTATTTGATTAGTGATTTATTTAGATAATTTGTTTAAATGGTTGTTTTAATAAATTATCGATTGCGAGGAATATGCCGATAACAAGGTATTCTTTAGTTATCCATTTATTCTCACTAAAATTTAACAGTAAGTTGCTCCATTTTATATTAAAAAAAATTACACATATGCTTTAAAAGTTTACTGACAGAGGAATATTGCAAACCAATTCATTCTGTAGTTCATTTAATCTATTTGGGTATGCAAAACCTACAAATAATCTTTTGTGCTCAAGCATCCTGTTAGAATATGTAACGTATCATGATTAGCCATATATGTATCTTTTATTAAATTTTAATTTAGAGTAACTATGAATGATGTCTTGTTCAGCAGAGCTTTAATCAATAACATGTCAAATGCTGTCAAATTTATACCGCATAACATCTATGCGCAATATCTAACGATTCAACAAGATTCGTTCTTATAAATTATAACTCTCATTATAAGCTTATAGCTATAAAGAAATGCTCCTTGCGCAAACTCTGTGATAGCGCTATAAAGTAATATTAAGTTTTTCACATTTCACTGCGAATTTGCATAAAGGCCTGTTTACATGACGCGAATATTCGCTACAAATGAACTACTAACGAAATTCGCTTTTTAGTTAAAAATATTTTAACTTTTTAGCGTAAAAATTTATATTTGTTTGTTTACTCCAAAATATGTGATGTTAGCCATTTCTCAAATTGTTTGTTTAAGGTTATTTACTCATTTATTAATAATAATCCTTTTTTAAAACGAAATGAAAGTTTTCCAGCAAAATATTTTCGTTTACTTTGTTAAAATTAGTTGTATCGGCATACGATTAAATGCAGTTTAAATGATTAATAATTTACTAAATTAAATGCGCTTATGTGATACAGAAATGTAATTTAACTATATATATGAAAATGAGTCCCTTGTAGTTCTAAAATCTTTTATCAATTGTTTGCCCAAAAATAACTAAACAGTATATCATTGTGTACTAAACAAATATTAAAGTCACTAAAACATTTCAACGAAATGCAGTATTCTGTGTAAACGTTCAGTTGTCTAAATTTTGTATCTTAACGAAAGTACCCAATTTTTCGCGAATATTCGCGCCATGTAAACGGGCCTTATTAGCATATAATTACTACGTGGAACTTTATTGCCATTTTTTGGGAGCGGTTAAATATTCAAAGCCAATCCGTAGGTGCTATTGTTTCATCACAGTACACCAGCGCCGAGCAATAGAGGAACAGGTAAATATATTTAACATTTTAAAACACATTAACTCAATTTCGAGTTGTGCAATTTAAATGCTAAACCCGATATGTCATTCCAATTTTTTTAAATATTGAGTTTGTTTCATCAGGTCGTTTTAAAAACATTAGAGTTACAAAAAGAATTACTGTAACAAATTCAATTAAAAAACAAAACCGCCTTATCTCTACACAGACACTTGTGACAGATGCGATTTAGTAATGCAAATATGAAAACGATTTGAAATATGTTTTCAATAATTTTTTTATTAAAGTAAATTTTAATAGAAATTGCGACAATAAATTAGTTATTTATTTTTTTAAATAATCATGATCAATCTTAAATGATTTGATATTATTAAAATCTGATTGCCTCATGCTAAACATTGGTTAATGTTAAAGATAGTATCAATAAAACTGGATGCTCCCACCTTCATGGGCCCTGAAGCCGCCCATGGTTTGCCTATGAAGTTACCTAGTTGATTTAATTATTCTTTTGATGGCTTATTTTTATTAGTTTAAAATTCGAATTTCTTTCTTAACTTTTATTTAAATTAATAAAATTGTTCAGATTTTTCAATGTTTTCATTACATGATTACCAACTTTTTCAGAAGTAATAAGTGCTGCTTTGGTTTGTAACTACAACACTTCATTATGTATTTGCATAGCGTATTTGCGTACTTTACATATCCCCAAAAGTCTTAAATTCTAAATGCCCCTCCTTCATTTCCATTCCATGTTCATTTTTGAGAGTTGCGAAGTTCAAAAGTGCATTTAAATGAACACTTGCAGCCTTCCAAACATTTGTTGTTCTCGCATAATAAACAAACAAATAACAGCAATTTTCTCGAATTGCAAGTACAAAACTCATATTCACACGTAGTAGTCCAATAGTTCACTTATTGCTGTCTGGTGTGATGAAATAGTGGCAAAAATGGAATGTGTTTGAATATTTAACCATTCTCCCATTTTTTAAGGTGATAAAATAACATATAATGAAAAAAATATGGATATATAACCGACTTAACCCTAATGTTGTAAATTGCAACGCTACTTTACAACCGTTACAACTTGCAAATAAATTGTTTAATATAACTTGAAATGAGCAAAATCTGTATTTCACTGAGATGTTTACAAATACAATTTGCGCGAAATTTTATACTCTCTATTTATATATTTTAATATTTTTGTGTAAATTTTATCCGTAACGTAATATTGTATCGATATCTTTTATTTCATTCAATAAGATTTAACAAATTTTACATTCCTCGTATAAAATCCTCGTATAAAAATTAAGAAGTCACATGGACGATTTGCACAAAAAACGAAGCATGTTATAATTTTTCATCAGAATACTATTGAAGAGAGCAAAAACCAGATCTGGTCATAATCTGAGCGCCTCATGAAGCAAGTTATGATAATTTATTATGATGTTGCGAACAGAACCGGCTTTAGAGCAAGATTATAAGTACACTTTATTACATTTTCAAGAGATTCCCTTTTCAATTTATAAACTCATTTAAATACTATCCAGATAGTATCTTTGTAAAAAATGACCAATCTTATTATTTCGGCAGTATTAAAAGTGATGGACGTAGCCAAGATAGTAAAAATTAAAGGATCTTAATCAGAGGAATATAATTTTTTTAATAGTAACGATGCGAAAAAAATCCTTGAATGTCTATAATTTTTTTTCGTCTCTCTGAGTTCATTCGCTATATCTGTAATTATTCCAAGGCTATGCAAAATTTCTTAACCATTATTTAGGTAGTAATATGTACATAATGAAACGCTTGTCTTTGGCTTATGGACACAGGCCGAAAATTAAAAATCATACCTTATTTGAAAGCTCATACAACATCAAAAAAAAAGTGATGCATATCATATTTTGGTGGCTCTTTTTGTTCAGGAGTTATAGCCCTTCAAAGTGCCTCAACATGCCTAAAAGAAATCACTAAAATTTTCTATATAATGTGCATATGTAACAGTATTGAATGCCTACGTTATTATACGATATTTGATATTTAAATGCAGTTTAAGAAGTTACTAACGGTGAGACAATATATGAAGATGGACACAAATCCAAACAATTAGTTATTTATGTTTTAGGGCTTATAACCCTAATTAACTCACCCTTTTTCATCACTTTATTAAATTATCTCTAGTATTAGTTAGGTGCACTATTCCATACGTTGCAATAAATGTAGATGTAAGCATTGCTTTTACGCAGCATATACGATTTCTTGTAAATTAATGTGTTAATTTCTTCGAAAATGCCTATAGACGTTTTTAAGATATTCAAAATGCTTAAAAAATCCAGGTAAGGGTAGATGCGTGCATTTCTGGTATTTGCTGGAGCCTTTCGTCAATACCCTACTTCGCAAATTGCATCGCTACACCACCGGCTTGCGAGGCCAGTGTTTAACAACTGCGTTACCACTTAAGAGTGTTTAAACAATTTGACAATTTTCTATATAATGTGCATATGTAGCACTGACTGCCTACGTTATTATTCGATATTTGAATACAGTTCAAGAAGCTACTAACGGTGAGACAATTAATGAAGATGGACACAAATCCAAACAATTAGGTATTTATGGTTTAGGGTTTATGACCGTAATTAACTCAGCCTCTTCCATCCCTTTATTAAATTATCTCTAGTATTAATTATTTGCACTATTCCATACGTTGAAATACATATAGAGTTTTCAAATTGTTCATACAGTCTAGGTGGTAACGCAGTTGTTAAAATCTGGCCTCGCAAGCCGGTCTAGTGTTGAAATTTGCGATGTAGAGGGTATTGACGAAGGCTCCTCCAAATGCCAGAAATGCACGCATCTGCCCTTACTAGATTTTTTAAGCAATTTGAATATCTTAAACACGTCTATAAGCAGTTCTGAAAGAAATTAACACATCAATTTTCAATATTTATTCAATTTCGTGGTGATAAAACAAATTTTTATACATCATAGTAACCGTACATTGCAGTAGTCGCTGAAATAGCATGTATAATGTTTAATAAGTGATTTCTGTTAGACATGTTGGGGCATTTTGAAGGGCTATAACTTCTGTACGAAAAGAGCCTCCAAGAAATGATATACACCATTCTGCGTCAAGAGCTTTTCAGTAAGGTATAATTTATAATTTTCGGTGAGGACCCATAAACCGTAGTCAAACCAAATATTGTTTTGTTTTCAGTTATGTCAATAAAGAATTCCCAGACCATTTCACTTTCATCAATGAAAATATCAACGTTACAACATATAGTATTCCAAAACAGTTTCGCAAACATGGCGAAAAACAAGCAAATTTAGCTGAGGAATTGATCTTTAACAGTTTACATGGCTTCCTTAAATATGAAAATAGTACAGATTTTAAACAAATCAATCATTATAACAATGAAAATTTTAACAATATAAATATTAAATGGCCGGAAATACTTGAATCCAAAATCGATCAAAAGATTGAAAATAATCTCAATGATAATCATGATGGTTGCGTTAAAAAACCCAAAAAATTATGGATGTTATTTTTTCATAATATAGCTTATGGTGATAGATCGAACAGGAATCGTAGAGATGGAAAACTCGTGATTAGAGAACATGATTTCGTGGTTTTCTTAAAATATAGTGGTAAGATATTCATATTTCGTAACACAGAACGAATTAAGCTAGTGGATGGTCCAATTTTTCGTAAATTCGATGCAAATTATTTCTATGTCTAACGTAGTCAATGCCTCCTTTGAAAGCAAATACAGAGCTAAGGTTTCCTCGCTCGTTATGTTTTTCCTGTTTCTAGGTTTGCTTCAGCTATTGACTTTTCCTGAAGATATTTGGGCTCCTCATTTTTTATATTTACGCGACTATTTATGCATAAATCTTTGGTTGTTCAATTCAATGCACTTTTGCATATATTTTTATACCAGAGTATTTAAAAAGTGTCTGGGAACCCTAAGCGCTAACTGCTTTGCTACCTCTTTTATATAGTACATGCCAAGAACAGTGAATAATCTAAATTTTCAGTAAAACAAAATATCATGTTGTTTTAAAAATCGAAATTTTTATTTAAGTAGATATATGGAAAGATATTTGATAAGTTCCCACCTCGCCTGTGCTTTACGTTTTGTTGACTAAATTTTCAATCAGAATTTGGCATAACTGCGGCTCGATTTCAATAATACAGGGTTAAAGCTTGGGAATAAGTTTAAATTCGTCCATTCGACCTAGCAGTCAATTCTGGTCGCCCAAACGGGAGATTACATAACGATGGAATCTTGTGTAATACTACCTTTCAATGTAACACTTCATTTCATTTTAGGTTTTAGTTTTAGATGATCTTTTTTAGGTCCCATTTCCACATTTTTTAAATAAAAAGCACCTTCCTACATTTCATTGTAGGTTTTGAAAACCTTTTTTAAGTCCCATTTCAACATTTTTAAAGTAAAAAGCTACATTAACTCCGGGGTGGAGGGAGACCTTTTATAATCCGGGAGGGTTTATCTAATGTCGGGCCACACATAAACTACATTTCATTGATGATTAACTCCGGGGTGATTTGATAACCGGGGACAGGGGGTCCCCCGTGCACTCCCTTGGATTCACCACTGGATCAAGTCTGCTCGTATTATTCGATTAGTTCCTTCATACTTGATGCATTGAAAATTTTTATTACAAAACGTAATTTGTGATTCCTCACAGTCAAACTCTCATCATTTTTAAAATGATGTTTAGCAATACGAATGCTTTTTTGTGTACAATACGATCTGTTTTCAATCGTGGTGGAATGTTCCTTAGGCACCGAATTCTTATAACGATTTGACAGCCAAAGTACAATAGCAAAAATGGTACTAAATTTAAATATTCCGATGTTGTTCGGACAATCGTAAGTCCATACATAGCAAGTCTAGTACGATATATTTATATACATACATGGCGGTACCTAGTAGATATCTGGAACAATTCGTAAAATTCAATTTCAGATTTTACGTTTGAAACACATTTTGGAGATTCCTTAGCCCAAAAAAGTAATTTCTGAATAATAAAAATTTTGAAAGATTTAGACTTTCATGAAAATTAAAAGGAACCTAAACAACAGCGCTACTAAAACCCTGATTCAGATTTCTAAAATTGTCTATTTTTTGGTATTTATTCATTGGCATTCATGTTAGAACTCATGTTTTAGTATTGGATTCAGGAATATTTTCGCTAATTTCTTGGTATATTGTATCACCCGTAACGGCAGTGTAGAATGATATTAATGGGGTTCCGGTTAAATTAACGGATACTTTGTGAACCTGAAATGGCTTATGTATGTTCGATATATGATTATAGTTATATAAATATCGCTTTACCTGTTATATACGTTGTAGGCCAATTGTCTATTAATAAAGCGAGGCTTATTTATGTGTTTTAATAATTTATTCGTATAATTTTAATTATTTCTTGATGAATTTGTGCATGGATATGGGTAACCAAATATTTAGGTTAGCTAAATATCAGATTACGCGTTTGCCGATTAGTGAGTGACGAATGTATAAGGAATTCTAGAAGCGTGACTCCTCGTATATTGGCAGTGATGAATTGGATCGTTGAGGTTGCATGCTGCAAGGAGCGCGTTGACATCTATTATAGACAGAGCTATTTTTAGTGGTTGTGTAAGAGGGTTAATTAGTTCATTGGGATGTTTATAGTGATTATAATAGAGGATATAGTACATTGCCGCGTGGAAATATAAGAGTTTGCCTGTGTAGCCATAGCATCGTATACTACTCTCTGACATGTCTGGAACTGTTCCGAGCAGTTGGAGATTATCCTGTTAGATGGCTCTGCGTGTACACGACCTATTTAAACTGGAATGTTTCGGTTTTGATGCTGCTTAATTGTGAGGAGATTTGTAATTTTGGAATTGGTATGATTGTTTATCGATTTTCCTTTTGGACAGGCGAGAGGGGGTCAGAAATTCTCGTATCTCCATGACGATGTGTAAATTTAATTTAGCCAGTAGTCCGCGTGGTTTGAGTTGTTAAACATTAAAACATTAAATTAAATTGTAATTGTTAATGGGTAACCGTTAAATTTGACTTAGTAGTTTGCCCCTTTTGAGAATAAGAAATTCTACCCCCTTGGGTTACTGAGAGAGAGAGAGAGAGAGAGAGAGAGAAAGAAAGAGAAAAATGTGTATTAGTAAAAGCCCTGGAAGTTTCCAAAGCTTTCTTTTGTTAAATGTCGCCACCAGTATTTTAATGTGTTGAACTTTGATGAGATCTGTGATATTTGTGTTTGGAATTATTATTGCGTCTAACCATTACGTGCGAACCAAATTACGTACGTAGACCAAATTACGTAGAGTACATTAGAGTACGTGGCGAATTGGGGTGACCACCTGTTGGGTCGCCAATAAATTTTGGAAATTAAAAGAGGCTGAGGCTGTGTAAATATTAGGCTAAGGGGCGTTTATTCTGTAAATACCCTTTGCATAAATACTAATTTAATTGGCAATCATCTAGTATATTAATTAATTATTCATTGTTTGTTTAATTGTTAATACGATACTGTGTACTCACATTCGCAAATATTTACCACTTGCAACATTTACAATTATATTTCATGTTAATAACATATAATATCATACTCATTTTGAATACAGCTTAAATTATTTTACAGTTAATAAAATAAAATTTGAAATTGCTGTAAACTAGAAATTAAATATACTGTTTAAATTTTATTGGCACGAAAGGCCACAAATTATTATTGATATTTCTAGATATTTTTAAATAAAGTTTTATTGTTATTATTTATTGGTGGGTTTTACATTATGTGGACTCCCTTCCTGTTTTTCTTTACCCGAGAATTAGGTAGAAGCTGTGGAGCCCATTTTGAACTCGAACGGACGGACGCCTCATTCCAAGGAAGCGCTTGAGCCGATTGCCTGGACGTCCTCTGGAATACCATCTTCAGTAAGGGTAACGGTTGTCTGCCCAAGGAGGCAGGTACCAAATGAAATTCAACACAAAAATTTTGGATTACCCCATTGCTGGTAGTATAAAAATTATTAACATTTTCAGGCAAATACTATGTCATTCTGATCGAAGTTAAGTCGACAAATGATGCCAACACCCATATAGAAAACGTCACAATTACCAGTGATGCTCGAATGATCAAAAATAGTAAACGCGCAGCTCAACATCAACTTCGAGATCACCTCGAAATCATTAAGGAGCAAATTCTGAAATATCCGCAATGTGCTTCAAACAAGGTATAGACAATTATTTATAATTAATTTCGATATATTTTAATTTATTTTTTGGATCTAATTTTGTTTTTAAAGGACCTAAGTTTTTAATATAAATAGTCCAGTTTTAAAGTCTCTTTTTCATGCTTATCAACAATCAAAATAATTTTTATGCTAAAATAAAGTTAATACCGTAATGCCTACCACAGGGGAACAATGAAGTCAGAAAAATTAAACGATGAATAAAACTAGGCCGCATGCGCCAATAATTCTCGACCATCAGTTGTTTCTGTGCTTCTAATCCAGTCAAAATATGGATTAAACATCGGATAAAACAGATAGGGATGAAAATTTATACACACTTCACGTGAGCAAGTATTTATTGTAAAAATGTTAATAAAGACGGTTTATGTATTATATAAATTCCAAATCATCAGGGGCGAGTGGCAAGCGGAATTGTCTCCTCTTTCTGGAGTACGCGCAACTGCAAGAAAACTACAAACCCTTAAAAACACTGGTCAACACTATACATATTTATATTATCTTACTTATATTCATTATTAACGTTTATAACTTAATTTCTTTACAGATAAATCAAGTTAACACATCCGAGAATGCATTAAATAAGCAGTGCGTGTCTTATGCAATACAACAATACGTATTTTGGCCCTTTTTGAGTGCTATGACGTGTGATTCGAATAAAGTACCACTTAGAAGATGGAAAGAGGATGGAAATTTGCATGCATTTCATGAAGATCTATTCAAACAACATATGTTCGATACATGGTTTTTAATAAGTGTAACAAATGGGCCGGATTTGGAGAGAAATGATTTTGAGAAGTTGTTGAACAGGTAACATTTTCCATTAATAAGAATATTAATTTAAAATTAATTTACTCAGTTTCCTCCTCGATTTATAACCCAAGGCATTTTTTTCTCCTGGATAATATTTGAAATCTTGTTTTCCTGTATGCGTTGGATTATGATGTCACTGTTAAGATCTGATGTCCAAGAGGCTTTAAACATTCCTTTGAACATCATAGCTCCAAGGCTTCTAGGCGTTTCATGTATCATCTATCAGAGTCTGAGAACACAAGAGTAAAATATTTGCATCAAAGGACTCGTAGCTAAAGATTTAGTGACATATCACAGACGATCATTTTCATACGTTACAAGTATTTTTGATTTGTTTAATGTCGATTTTAATTTTATAATATTAATACCAGTATCTTCCTATTCGGTAAATAATCTGGTAAAATATATTTGAAAATCAAGAATATATTGAGTAAACAATCGACTAAATTATGGTTGGGTGATATGCGACCGTCTCATAAGACAGCAATTTAAAACTAATCAATATGTATCAAAATTGTATGTATTCAGGTATTTACTTCTGAGTTGTTCAGTTTTCATCGAAGAAATAACAGATCAAATGATTGCTCTGCTAAGTCAACAACAACTCGAATTGCTTCAAACTGATATTTGTCAACGAGCTAGGGGTCCGCTAATCGATGACAACTACCGTCAATCACAGTTCATCAAGGGACAGAAAACTATGCCGCATCGAGAAGCTCGTGGGCCATTAGTAGTGCATGGAGCAGCGGGTAGTGGAAAAACGTTGTTGGTTTTAAGGAAACTCAAGCAACTATTTGATGATGGAAAGTTGGATAAAGAAAATAGAGCACTATATATATGTTACTGGCCTGGTATAAAGTAAGTTACATTGATAGAATTCACAGGTTTTGCAATGAGAATTTGTTAAAACAAGTCCCCTCTATATAATCTGCAACTGCGCTAATGAAAGACTTAAATGATTTATTTTTCTGCGGATTCTTTTGTAGACCTCTGGCCAGATACACGAAAAAGATTCGTTCCTAATCTGGATAGATTTTGTAACGTCCGTTTTCTACATATATAATTAAACACGATTCATTATATTTGTCCTCGAGCGCCACCTTGCATTATAACAGGTTCAGAGTCCTGTGAGGTCCAGGACTCCCAGTCACGAATAGTGTCCGTAAACTCGGACGGGATAATATTAAACAATCGGTTGCGTAATGTTTTCTTTTATTATACCCTTTAGTTTAAATATTTACATATAGGCAAGCCTACATAATATATTCATTAAATCAAATTATTAAAACCCTACTATATATATATAAAATATCTACATTGACATATTCTCGTTGCCTTTAACCCTATTAACTATCATACAAAACATACAAAACTATATGTTATTATAAAATAGATAGATAGATAGATAGATAGATAGATATTTATTTACGGGAAACCCCCTTTAAATACAAAAATATAATACAAA
>WYDF02299466.1:0-15687 GCA_009867245.2 Adranes taylori
AGGAAAGTTGGGACACATTATAATTGTGTACTTTCCATAAACTGGTTTTCTACACTTTGGACAGTAAGTTGTGGTCATCCTCTTTTTTGCAGATGGGACCATATATCGCAATATTTTCTTGGTCCTTTTTGGTTTTCCACAGCTTGTTCTTGCAAATCTTTCTCTTCATTTTCTTTTTCTAACACTTCTGAAATAATTTTCTTTAGGTCACGTTTCGTATTGGATGTATTTTCCAAACGATACGCTTGCTGAGGTTCTGATATCTTTTTATGCAGTTTCATCATATACAAATCTCTTTTCATTGGCTTCCCTCCGTGTAATAAAACATTGTGACAATAAATGACGTAAGAATTTATAGTGGCCATATTTATCATATTGTAAAAAATGCACATTGGCCATCATTTCGTTTTGCGGTTTGCGCACATATTTTGACACATCTGGTGAATGTATCAAGTGCACCCTTCGTAGAATTATATGTATGTATTATTTCAAGTTTATGGGTGTCATTATTTATTGTTCCAGTCGTGTGCATTGTGGACAAAAGCATCACAATTTTATTCTTTTTCGGTTTGTATGATACCAGAGTACTGTCAGTTGTGTAAGCGAACATTGAAGTATTTGTCCGACGGTCATTTTTATTTTCTAAAAGTGCAGGTGGAATGTGGGGCTTATTTCTTCTAATTGTTCCGACTATTGTCATTGTGTAAGGTTTGGAACGCAACCTATGGGCCAAACGTACGTTAGTGAACCGATTGACCATAGTTACATTACAGTTCGTGCCATAAATTGGTTTTGTTAGAAGTTATACAAAATGATCGGCTAAAAGAAGTCCGTTCGTCTGTGTAGATTTTCCCAAATATGGACTGGCATTTATTAAGTATTTAGTGGATACATCACATAGTAATACAATTTTCAATCCGTATTTCGCAGATTTCTTGGGGATATACATCCTAAATGGGTATTGTCCCCGAAACCTAACTAGTTGTTCGTCAATTGTAACATACGAACTAGGTTTGTATTTATTCTGACCAACCTCAATAAATTCATCCAAAATCTCAGATATTGGGGCAAATATTCTGACTGCTCTTCGTTCAGACCTGGTTGTCTTATCATCAAATCTTAGACAAGCGGTTAAAAATTCAAATCTTGCTTTACTCAGTGTTGCCCTGTAACGCGTACCACAAAGAGTTGTATCAAACATAGTATCTGTTGACAGATCCATCAAGACAGCGGAGAGTATATAAAGACCCAAGTGCTTTCAGCGCGACTAAATTTGTTTCAGACCGATTTAATTTTAGAGTTTTTATTGACGCTAGTGATTTGTTGATTAGTGTAAACCACTATTTTATTTAGCATTGTGTCTCGACAAAATATTTGAAATATCGACAAAGGATCTAAAACTTCTTTTGATTCGCGAGTGATGCGCGAGATTATGTGAACAACATTTATCGCAGGTGTTATGCCGGTTTTCCTAGCTTCAGTATTCCACTTATAGCCATTATACCATTCCAAAATTCCGCGTTGTTGAACTATAATATGTGACGTCTCTTCAGTTGTTTCTGAATTAAGCTGAAAAATCCAAATATAGAGATGGGTATAATATTCAAAATTATATAACTCACCAGTTCCTGAAAACCTGAACACGATGGTCCTGTCGGAAATGTAATGAGGATCGTTTATGCTATCATCTGATTCATTGGTATCCGTATCGGTATCTTCTATCTCATTGTTATCAACTGCCTCACTATCACTACTTTCGTATAATAGTTCCTCCCGTTGTGCATCAGTTAAAAATTGTCGATTCATTTTAGGGTAGACAATACGCGCACAGTACTCTTGACAGGACGAACTCACGTGTAAAAATTTATCACTTATTACTGCTGAGACGTAAAATTTATGTTGTGCTTTTGATGGAAGGAATTAACGAGACTGCTTATGTTTACCAAATGAAACTAAATCACGCTTGGCTTTGATATGATACTTGACTGGTAGTACTGCTGGTAGATGGAGTGAACAGTTCAACGTGTAACGAAGTAACAGGACAGATTTTGAAATTATACGTAAGTTTGACGTACAACAGCATTCTAGGGTAAGATACAGTTTTCTTTTCATCTCTATTTGTATTCTTTATAGACTTAATGCCCAATAGGATTAAATTGTGATCTAATATAGCACCTATAATACTAAATGTATATTTCTAGTTTCTATGATTTGCTATAGCGTGGTCCAGGATGCTGTTAGAAACAGGTGTTGTCACGAGTTCGTTGCTTATTTTATTGAGTAGGTCGTATCCATTTGATTTAATTACATTTAAGTAATTTGAAATATATTTCAATACATCTATGTTTGTGCCACCAATTATTATTGTATTAAGCTGGTTAGCTTCTAGAATTGAATCAATTTTATTTGTGTACTCACTAATGTTGCTGCTTGGGCGAATAAGTTCAGATTCAATATTTGTTTTTATAAAAATTGCTACTCCTCCCTCTGCACATTATGTGTCCCTTCAGAAGAAGTATGCTTTAAAGTCTTGTATATAGTTCATCACTAGACTGTAGCCAGGTTTCAGTTAGTACAATTATATCTATGTTAGTGTTTAATATATTGATTAGTGCATGTGAATCATGGAGTTTATTTTTAAAACTTCTAATGTTTACATAAAAGATTCTTAATTTTGTTCTTTGCTATAGTTTTTTATTCATTTAAGGAGTTAAATTTTCTAGCCTCTATACAAACTGATGAATATTAGTTGGATGCGATCTTTGAAGAAGTGTAATATCCAACAATATAGAATCACTACCTATTGTGAAATAAAATGGTTGTATCTAATTAATTATTAATATGAGACACTTACCCTGAGGTTTTCTTCTAGTAAGCACTTACCATTGGTTAATTATTGATAGGATAAAGAGCGTAAGGAGAAAAGGATGTTCGCGGTTTTGTTTCCAGTTTATGCAATGTCGAAATAGAAAAGCACCAGCACTTAATTTCTATTCTAATGAAGAGACTGTTTCTATTTCTATGAGAGAGCCATGTAACTATGAAATATCTTTTCTAAGTATAATGAAACGAAAACTATTTGCCTGCTGAATGCGTGCACATCTATATGCGATCATGGCTAGCTATCTACTATGCCTACATGCGAGTTTAATTACTAAAAAATGCCCCCCTTGCGGGCACTCTGATTTTTGTGACGTTGTCGCTAGTACAAAAAATAAACTAAACTACCACAAAGAAATGAGAGGACGAAACAGTAGTAGTTGTTCAAATAGCATAAGTTAAAGTATGAAATTTACAGTCCATTGTTTGATATACTAGAAAAGTAATGTGAAAAATTTTAATAACTTACCTATTAGTGTTTTCTTTATTTTCTTTGCTAAAATATCTAACAATGAGGCCAATAAATAATGGTTGGTAAATCCTAAAAAAATTTATTGATCTCTTTATTAACCTATCAAATACTTATATATCCAGCAAAATTGGATAAGTAGGATAATATGTATTGAATATATACGAAACATAAGATTAATAAAAATTGACAACAAATAAGATTGAAGAAATTAGTTTAAAAAAATCTATTTTTGTGTACCTGTTTGTGTATGTTTGAAGTCAATAAGTAAGAGAAAATTTCTACACGTAAATTTTTAACAAAGCTAGTACAGTTATTGCTGAAGTACAGTTATTGCTGATAGTATCCAGAGAATTTGAGCTCTATTGAAACAAGGGCGCGTAAATTTTGAATTCTCTCAAAAAAATTAAGAAAATTTGTTCGTTACAACTTTCCACTATTACTTCATATGAACTTACTAGTTTAACAACATTTTGATAAACTTATATGCTTATAGTATATAAGTATGTATTTACATTACGCGCAACTGTAACAAGTCTCGTAGTGTAAACCGCTGTCCCCGCTGCGAAATTTTTAGCAAGGCTGTTCATCTTTAGCGGACAGGTTTTCTAATGTACTTCAAAGTGTTTTTGCTTCTTCCTCTTTGTTTAGACAGTTGTCTTGGCCGAGAATGGATCATGAAATTTATGGACTAGTTTCTTTCATTTCTCTTATTCCTCTTGACATAAATCACGACAAATGGTGATAATCACGACAAATCCGAAATCACGACAAATTCGGGAAAGTTCAAACAGCGGGAAAGTTATTTAGACATGCTTGTCTTAATAAGGACAAGACAGCCAGCTGTCGAGACTGTACCGCAAATCGGTTTTGCAAAACACTGGCGCGCAATGTAAACGCTGCTTTGAACATGCTTTAAAGGCGTTTTTTGAGAAGTTGAACATATCTCGCTGAATGTACTGAATAAAAAAATTTAAAAGCACTCCTTATTTGGATAGACTCTTTGATTATCTTTCAAATATTATCCAATGTGAGAAGTCAAAGTTAAATAGTTCTGTACATATAGGAAGTTATATATTTAAAATACGGAATAATACTAGGTATGTGCTTGCTTTTCTATTAGTATAAACTATCTAAAGCATTTTTATGCATTTAGTCCTAATAAAAAATTTATTGTTATCCCAAAACATAAAAGTTAAAAAGCGTAAACCATAACATGTTTTTTTATTAAAATTAAAACAGGAATCCTCGTAACGTAATAAATTTTTATAATATCACAAGTTTCTTTCTTAACCAAGAGAAAACTTTTGAAATAATATATATAAATAAAGTACCTTACGCCAAGCTCCATAAATAGCAATAAAACTCCGTAAAACACTACCTCCCAACCAAAGCACACGATCAAAATCTTTAATAAACTCGGTCTACGCTCGCTAAATTTTGCCCTATCAACTTCCTTTGACCACAGCTTAGCAAGCTTCTTGCCGAGTACGCCGGATTTATGACTGGGCAACGGATCAGTTAAATCATCTTCCTGAAACTCTCTTCGGAGACCGATTTTAAATATTTTTCTTGCGTACCTAGATTATTGTTTTAAGAGTTTATATAATCCAAATTTATAAATTTTAAGTCAAAATTTTGTACATTCGTTCCGTATAGAGTCCTATGCAGAATGGGTACTTGGAGATATCTTTGGAAGCTAGAAAGGTATTAGGATTCATCTGTAGGCAATGTAATGAACTAAATGTTTCCTCCCTAAGAAATATCTACTGTCCAATGGTGCGATCGAACTTGAAATAATGTAGCCAAATTTGGTCTCAAATCTGGTCTCCGTTATACGAATGTTATAAAATCAAGCAGGAGACAATGCAGAATATTTATTTACGCATGTCTGCTCGCAAACTAGGTATATAGTATTCAGTCATCATGAATATGAGCACATAAAAATTATTTTAATTTTACCAACATTAGAGTTAAGAAGAGATACTTCTAATGTTTGCTTTGGTTTGAAAGTATTGAATGGCTCTATTAAATGTCAAAATTTACTTCAATATGTTTCACATAGTGTTTACACCAGTAACCTGGATAATGTCTGAAGCCTGCAGGTTCTTCAAACCTGTAGTATCCCACTTAAACTTTTAAGTATCCCATAAAAGCGGATCGTTTAACTGATGAAACTATTATCTACTAACAGGAGACATCTAGAGGATGCGATCAACAGAGCGTATACTCCTGGATGGCGCCAGTAGACATTTTACGTTATAACATTTTGGTTACGCTAACAGGGATATGCCGAGGATGGAAGCCTCGGTTGCCATACTCCTACACATCCCCAAGCACCATGGATTTATATTTACATTTATATTTTTGCTTTCAAATAGATGGAATTGTCTGGAGGATGAACACTATGATGCTTACACTCACACGCAATGATCCGAATGCATTTTTTGATACGAAGTGCATTTTTGTACGAAGGACTACTCTTAGAATAAACTTCTGGAAAATATATTAATCATCCAGGGCCAATTTAATGTTTTAACGGCAAAGTAAATTATTATTACTTTGCCGTTAAGTAACAATTAAAACTTGCATTTGGCTGAATGCAAACTCAGCAATATTCACCGAGCTACTCATAAAGGCCCAAATAATCATGTATTATTAGACAAGCAAATCTACCGATTGTTTATAGTTATACAAGAATGCAATTTATATATACATATAGTTCACTCTTAGAAATAAATTCGAGATTTTTATTCAGAACGTTAACCGGAGTAGTTTAATTTTATAACACCCTCGTTCCAGTCTAATTACTCCAAAATATTACCAATATTAAATTAATTGATTACGGTTGTAACAAATTGCCTTCATCGAGCTAAACAAGTAGTCTAGCGCAAAAGCACACACTTGTTCACATAGGACACCATTCTTCTAACTACGGCAGACATGCGCCTATATGTCATGCACTGAATTTAATAAATAAACATAATTACGTGTAGAAAACGCGAGAGATAAGGCCACCTTCCAAACGGGGGCTATCTAGCTGTATAATAGACCTAACACTGTCAAGCGCTACATTATGCGAACAGATAAAAAACTGCCTAGTCTTGGATGAGGAGACACTTAGCGATCAGACGTTTATATAGTACCAAATTAGCGTGCACGAAAACAAAAAAAGCCATAGTCCAGCAACTAACGTCACAAACACTAAGTACCAGGTCATCAAAATGAAAGCAGAAGTAGTGAACGGAACTTCGTTTAGAAACGAAGAAGAGCGAATAATTATCAATAGAGCCGAGAAGCAAATAACAGCCCTAATGCAGCGGGTACACAAAACGTTCAATAAAGGAATACCTGCCAAAAGCAATGATAAGAAACGCTCGATGTACTGGTGGTGCTCTGAAGTAACAGAGGCCTGACAAAAATTCATACCGAGCCGAAGAAGACTACAAAGATCACGCAAAAAAACATCGCAAAACGCCGACAAGGAGGTGGAGACTAAGTTGAAAGAATATAAAGCATGTAGGAAGGAACTTCAGCTAGAAATATACAAAAGCAAAGAAACAGCTTGGTGCACATTGTGCGATAAATTGGACAAGGATCCATGTGGCCTATCATACCAAATAGCGAGAAAGAGATTAGGGAACAAACTAATGGTACCAGAGTCACTAGTTAAGGAAATAGTGAAGACGCTATTCCTTACAAATGCAAACTGGAACAAAGGTAGAGAAAAGGGGGAACACGACCCCGACAAACGCTCAAGCGGAGCTAGCAACGCCAACAATGACAATTCGACGATCGACCCCACGGAAGTACAAAAAGCAGGTCGAATGTTAGCAACTAAAAAGCTCCAGAAGCTGATGGGATCCCCAATGAAGCAATCAAGCTACTGGCCGATAAATGTCCAAAAGATTGGGCTAAAGCATTTAGCAAGTGTTTGAGCTAGGGAACATAGCCAACAAAGTGGGAAGAAGCCAAACTTATACTGATACCGAAGAGAGGCAAACCAACAGACGACGTAACAGGTCTACATGTCTTCTTGACGCCACTGAAAAGCTGTTTGAGAGGATAATCTCAAACAGGATAAGCGAGGAACGAGGAACCACACTGATTTAATTTAAAAAAATATATGTATCAAAAAATATACAAAACTAGAATCAATTGTCTTCTTTCTACATATATGGTTCATCTCTGCCTGGAACACATACGCAAAAAAAGGTTTAAAAAGGTTTATAGCGCTAAATTGACTATAACATTAAAATATAAAATTTGTGTTATGTAAATTTAAGGCCCAGTTAACCAAGTTCACCTTATTTCTTCCACCTCAGCTTATATTGAGGAGGTCAATTTTCAATTATTATAGATCAATGTTTATTCATCTTAAGTCTGCATTTTACAAATTGGGAAGAAAGAGATTATGAAAATCTTGCTAGGGCACGCAGGGCGGATTTTAGGAATAAATTCTCCTTCAACTGTTAGTACTTCAAAACTCACTTCAAATTTGACTTCAAAAATAGAAGGGCATGTTGTTTTGCCATCAAACTGGTTCTCTAATTAACAGAATGTTCGTATCGTTATTTTTATGTGGTTAACGTATTATATTAAACATCATTATTATACAACATATGTTTGTTTTTAAAATAAAGGAACATAATATTTTGAAACGATTGTATAAATTCTTGTATTATCTGCATTTTACCAAAGATTATAGAATTTTAAATGTATTTTGAATAAAATTTCCATTATTCCAACAACAAATGATACATTCTATGTTAAAAAGTATTACGTCACAACACTCAGTCAATTTGTTATTGCAAGTTTCTCATTATTTACATAAGACCTTGAAAAAATAATCGTCAGTAAATACATCTTCTCAGCAAATACATTCTCAACTCAAATATTATAAGACTTATAGATTAATATACCATTAATGACTTTTAAAATATTTTAAATAATATTTACCAGAATGTGGCAATATTTATCCAACTTGCTCCATATGCCGGATTACTTACTTCATGTGCTTTACCGAGTTTTAGTGAAAGTCTTCGCATAATATTTCGTTTTTGCTATCGTTGATTGTCCAAATATTTTTGTTACATTGGTGAATGATTGTCAAATTTTGGCATTTCTTGTTTGAGTGGTTGTCAATCAAAGGGTACTTTGATCGTTTCATGAATTAATTGTTGTGATCTAATTTCATTTTTCTTAAAATCAATTCATATCATGCATGTATAAAATGGATATTATAGAAAGATTTTCCATAAAATAGTATTTCTCTGAAATACTGTTTTAATTATTTCATTATTTCAATTATTAAAAGTAATTATCTACAACAATAAAAAACAAGTTTTCTTGTCAATAACATTTCTAAAATTATTTAAGCATCAATAAAGAGAACTAATATAACTTAAATGGTTCTTTATTTGTCTAACATTTTTAAAATACCATATCTACATCTATACAATATTATTGTACACAAAAAATATATTACACATATTTACAACCTTGTAATTAATTTTTTTATCTTAAGTAGAAATTTATATCAACAATTTACAACTTTTTAAATTAATTTAGTATTAAACTCGTTCTATCTAATACCACCGCTTCAATAGGCAAAATTAAGTGTGTAATTCGGTGCGATGGAATACATCAAATAACAGAAGCATGCAATTAAAATATTAAGGGAAAATATTCAAAAACAAAAATAAAGGAGAGCGGACAAATATACGTGCTACTGAAGAAAAAGAACAGAGGATTTCAAAACGCCGAGCGAATATTTTCAATTGATTTTGATTAGAATAAGTGAGAAATGAAGTGTACAAGAAGAGTATTATATGCAAGGTTTTGATGTACAAACTGAGCGTGTCTTAAAGCAAAGAAGCATTCAAGGGAATGAAGAATAACAAGACCCCTGAGGAAGAGAATATCACTGCTGTTGCAATGTATTCTAAACCGTATTAACAGTTTTGAATTACGCTCGCATATACGAGTTGGTATTGCTGACATATGCGTCAGTCAGTTGATTTGTCATTCATGTCATTTACTTCGCCTCAATTAACGAGGGCGTTGTCTTTTCTATTATTAAGTTTATTTTTCTTTATATTTTGTTCGCGCTTATATTATACTTTTGCTGTTTAGTAAATAGCTTTTTAGTACACCCTAGTTTCATTTCAAAAAGTGCACAGCTACTAAAACATGGTGGAGACTTTCTAGACAACGAAATACACCAACTGATGTTAAACTTATGGGTAGAGGAACTGATATCGGAAGAATGAAAGATAGCATTGTTGCGGCCAAGAGATCTAAGCTGTGCTGTCCTAATTATAGCGCATATCGCTGAGCAACTTAGGATACAAATTATTCACTAAAATCCTTGCAAGACGTTGAGAGCTCTATGCGGAATGGCTACTAGGGAATTATCAAAATGGGTTTAGACATAACCGACCCAAAACTGACTACATGATCTAGATGAGTGAAAAAGCCTCAATCGGACCGCTGAAATTGCAAAATTAGAACATAATATAAATTTTCAAATGGAAGTAAACAAGAAGGTGATTTAAAGAAAGGAGATCGACTAAATCCAGCAAACTACCGCCCAATCTCAATGACATCGGTAATACGCAAATTTTTGGAAAAAATCATTGTATGGGAACTGATTATCTACACGAGGCCCTGTCGGATGTTCAACATGGCTTCTTGCCTGGCCGGTCTGTTACAACTAACTTGCTAAAATGCGTTGATAGATGGACATCTGATCGTGACGAACATGCCAACTGATGTTATCTATCTCGACCTTGAGAAGGCATTCGACCGGGTACCATTAAATCGATTGCTACACAAACTCAAAATTAATGGAATCAGTGGGAAGTTGGTGACATGGATAGAGAATTTCTTAAAAGCCAGAAGAGAGTGAAAGTCAACGGTAGTCTGAAAATCCTTCTCTGATATTAATACAACAAATATTGTTACCATTTATGAAACGTATGTCAGGTCTACTCTTGAACATGCTGTATCAGTGTGGACTTCATACTACAAGAAGGAAATTCAATTAATGGAGAGAGTACAGCGAAGATCAGGGCACTTCGTTATCTGAATTATGAAAATAGGCGTAGAAGTTTGGGCCTAGATTCAAATGAAAACATCGCGGCGATATCATCGAAACACATAAGATCCTCTCGGGACACTACTCTTGCAGACTTTCCGACATTTTCACGCATAGCTCGAATACTCATCTACGTGACAACATAATCAAGTTGCAAACAGAAAGTAGTACAAAGAATCCAAGAAAGGTCTTCATTTCGAACCGAACGGTGAACAGTTGGAACGCGCTCCCAGACGGTCTAGTGTGTGCTAGCGGAAAAAATGAATTTAAAAACAAATTTGATAAACACATATCTATGCAAACATTAAAATATTAATTTAGCCTGCTGATGGCAGGTCTTTTCAGCTCGCGGCGGTCATAGTCCGCGCTACCGAGTGTAACCGACAGACGTATCAGCCATAAGCTGCTTCTGTTTTGGTTCTATAGTAATAATAATAGTAAAAATCATTTCAACCTCTATTTGGAACAAATCGACTAAACCATTGATGTGAGAGACTGTATACAGGCGTGTTTTGTGCTAGGTAAGAACCCAATTTAATTGGAAACGCAGCAGAACTATGCTGATGATAACAAAAAGAAGCGAAACTCACCGACTCACCGAAGATATACAACAGCTGAAATGGCTATCTGAACCTCCTCAAAGTACTCAAGTCACGCACGATTTCTCGTATGATCAAAAAGAAGATTTATCAAACAGTAATCATGTCAATTATCATCCATGGCAATGAGACACGCGTACCCACCAAACAAAAAGGAGCAAACATTAAATTCGTGAGAGCGTAAAATCTACGAACCAGTTCAAGAAAATTGAACTTGGCGAATACCACGTAAGAGGGTTATGCAGCTCGCATGCAGCTCGCATGAGGAATCTCGTGTGAGTAGAACATATGAGTAGAACTAAATAGAGAAACCACTTTGATGAATAGAACAGAATGGAGGATAAGCGGCATGCTAGGTATTCCATCGACATCCTGAAGGAAGAAGACGAACAACTACAAGTTGGTGGGTGCATTATTTGGAAGGCCCAGGCTCTTCATGAGCTGTAGTGCCGATGGGTAAGGTAGGTTTTTGAGGGAATCAGAAATGATACAATTTTTTCGTATTGAAGGAAAAAAGGTTTGCAAATTCCAGTTTTTCGTGCAAATTGTGTCGCTTAAACTTGAGTCGCTCCACAAACACTTTCCTTTCCATCTGAGGTACTTCGTAATAAATTCCGTTTCATGGAGTGGTTCCTGTTTTGTCAAAGTTGTCGCGATGTCATGCTCAAAGTATTTTTCTTTCCGCTAGCGAGATGTTGATGATCACTGCCTCTACCCGTACCGTTGATAACGTAGACAACTCCGCTTTCGATAACTGTACCAGTATACTGACAATATTGATTGTTACTGGTAGTGGTTAAACGATATGATTGTCTGTAGCGACGATGTAACAAACCTCTAATAGCTTGATGTACATCATGATTCGCGAAACAGAATAACACTGATACGGCAATACCCTAAAAATAAATAAAAAATAAAGAATATAATTAAAAATAGAAATTTTGTTGATAAGTTGAAACATTGAAATTAAAATTCTATAAGTAATCTAGATATAATTTGCAACTTTAAGACGTAGAAAATTTTGTTCTCCTAATGAGAATTTAGTAATAACAATTTTCTGTTCGCAATTATAGCAGCAAACTCAAACCTTATATAAAATAGAAGTTAAATGCCAAAATCATAATAAAGTATTAAAAGCTTTTAGAAATTGGATTTCTACAAGAATAAGACAGATCCTTCTAGGACTATAAATTACATGATGGTTTAATCTATTAAATTGTCTAAATTGCAGAGAAAATATCGAACCTAAGAAAGATCTATAATTTCCCGAAATACCCTTAATTTGTTTTATAATTATTGATGAGAATTCACGTCCATCGAGTTAAATTTAAAGTGATGAATGAAATCAAAGGTATTTTTGAAATCAGAAATCACAAATTTATCAAAATCAGTCTGTTTCGATCTGGTGGGTTTAGATCACCTTCGGGACTAAAATCAGCAGTTAGCAATAAATCTTTGTTGTATCTATAGTTAATTAACAATAATTGTTGATTTTTCTCTTCGGCTCATGTCTTGCTGAGTCCGCACACCTTTTCAAGAGAAACACCACATTTTCTGGAAATTATAAAGCCAAATCAGTATACATATGATAGTTCTCACGGAACACCTATGAAGTAAAAACGACCAAGTGTTAAATAAAAATGTATATACTCCTACCTGCATTGTAGTCGTGAGCAGCAATAAATAATCATAAGCTCGTTCAAACGGATGGGAGCGACTTGGTCGAAACGGTGTTATGATGAACTGGAGTCCAAAGAGTGGAATTAATATAAGTGCTGCTCGAACGGCTCGCCTAGTTCTTAACGGAACCGGATTTGGACTATTTGGATGCATTACTGTAACGATGACTCGTAGAGCGTTGATCAAGAAAACTATATCAAAAATATAACATTTATTTCAATTTTTTCTAACTTTTCGATTTAAGTAAATATACGGGGTGACCAAAAATAACGTAGACAAATTTTAATACTATAGACGTATTATACCATAAACGAATAATTTTTGTTTTGCTGACTTCTCTTTACTTTTTCCACTAGAAAACATTCTTTCGGTTTAGTTTTGCTTAAATGTTGTGTTTTCAGCACGTGAAATAAACGTGCAGCGATTCTAAAATTGTTTCGGCAAGACAAACGTCAAAGTGAAATTAGTAGTGTGCTTAAAGTGTCTCTATAGATCGTGTCAAAAAAATTATAGGAAATGCATTTCAGGTATGCGAAATTCAAGGTACGCAATGAGGGAAAGCGCTCATGGGACCAGCATTAATCCGGCACCTCAATGACGAATCCAGTTCCTCACAAAAGATAATAAGGCGACAGAGAACTCGTAGTCGAGAAAAAAATCCAATCCTCACGGACGAGAACAAACCGTAAATCTAAATAAAACTTGCTTTTCTAAAATCGCACACCCTAGGTGATATTGAGAACACTTTTTCTAAGGCGATGAAAATGTAAAGTTTAGAAAAAAAAATCCAATTAAAAATAACATGTACAAAAAAATTGTTAAAATCGATTATCATAAAAAGTATAAGTCAGAGGTTTGAACTGAGAGTTCTAAAATTAAATTCAAACTAGAATTAAGGTTTAACATAAGATTTTCAAAATGGGTAAAATATTAGGCACAGTTCCCCTTGTTATTAAAAAAGAGATTATTATTTTTTATTTATTTATATAAATAACCATAAGAACCCTGTCAAATATATGAATTTAAATGAATAAACTAAAACGGTACAAAGGGGGGTATCCTAACTTACAACTATGTTTTATTCACATTCACCAATGTTTAGCATTAAACAACCATTAGAAGGGGAAGGGGGCTAGGGGAATGTCAATAAAACATAGTTGTAAGTTAGGATACCCTCTCCCCCTTTCTTGATCCCTGGAACCGCTCATGATACAGATAGTAACTAGAACTGTACATAATACACTACTAGACACACAAAACACGCTACGTAATAAAAATCGAAAAATAAAGAATTTCTACCAGCCTTTATCGGTCTATATAAATATCGATCAAAAAGGGTAAAAAATTTAGATAACATTGAAGATAATATGAGATAATAGAAAAACATTGAGATAAAAATGAATACAGTGATACTTACATAATGATGCAAGGAGAGTGATAACGACTATAACTTGACAAATTATTTCTGCTGAACTCGTTTTTACCCAGCATCTGCAAAAAAGAGAAGGGCATTAAGCCTTGATACCAATAAACATTCAGGTAACTTTTTCAATAATAAAAGATAAACTAGTTAATCAGTTTAGTTGTTTTACTACCCATTGTTGAGAACTTATATCTCGTCGTTTTTTTTTATTTACCATAACTTTTTCTAATTTTGAAACAGAACTATGTATACATTTAGTAGAATTAAGTTTAATCTGTTCTGCTAAATAATTATAACATTGAGACCGCTATAATAAATATTATATTTGGTTAAAGTTATATTAATTCGGATAACTGAAAAAAAACCTCTGATCAAATATACTCGCTATTTCATAGAACTCTCTTCTGTACTAGAAATTACTTACTCTTTTGCCATTGGTAATTAGAGTGTCGTAAAATTACTATGGAAATATCGGTAGATCAATGTGGTTCGAGTGAAGAGCACAATTTAATGCTAACTAGATAAATATCGCTTTATTGTAACAAATACAGTCTGTATAGCAAACTTAACAATAGCAAAGTATACGTGATATGTATCTAATTAAATGAAAAGTGTATAGTGTACCTTGGTATAGCACACCTATGCGTTTTGTTTTATTTCATTAGAACAATTGTGATACTACATATTTAAAAGTCATCGCACTTGACCTAGAAGCTTATGCATTTGCTTGCTATTAAGATGTATCACATAATTAATCGTATCAACTATAAACATGAATTTGTTGTCGATAGCTGATGTAAATACACATTTATTATAATAAGAATTGAAATCTAATATGATGATATGAACGTAATATATGTTTTGAGTACAATATCTACATACTGACGTATAGCTAATTTGTTTTTCTAAATATCTTTTGATATCAATTTAATTATATATTTTTTAAGATGAAACCTTGAACTATAGAAAAGAATAGATGTCTTCTGACACCTTCGTCCTTGGTACTGTTTGAATAAAAGTGGTTTTCTTTATTAAATGGGATATAGGACCAAGTACATAGAATTGTTTTCCTTTTCGTTATGATCTTTACAATTCTGATTCTTTGCTTGTTACGTGATGTTGTTTAGATGATTCCGTTATTGAAATGGACTACCGCAACAAGCATATAATTTACATTTACGTAGAATGCTAATTTTATTCATAGCAATCCTGCGAAATACCAGGTAGCATAAGAACCGTGGTTTATATACTCTAAGGCATTTCAGTAACTCTTCTAAAATGATTTTGGTTTATAAATTATCAATATCTTGTGTAGAACCGTTAAGTGGAACTATTTTGGAGTCTAATACTCTCATACTCAAAATACCTCCTTTATGTATGCTTTATGACTGTGTTTAATAATATACTGAACATTTATGCTTTAATAAAAATTACATATTTTTTGCAATGTCGGTGTTTCAACTATAAACTTTTATTTATTTATCCTATGACCCGAAAACACCGACATGATAAATACACATAAAAATTGTGCAGCTTT
>WYDF02299477.1:0-15687 GCA_009867245.2 Adranes taylori
GAATTCCCATTTCAAGCATGTAATCACATTGTATCTTAAAACATTTATTTCGATCGTTTTCTCCTCTGCATTTAGTACAACTTTTTTAATATGCACCATTACCCCTCCCAATAGCAAAAGCCTATTTTTTAAATATTTCATTCACTCGTATTTTCGAATAGTTAATAGTAGTCAAAAAAATTATCTTTCTAATTTCTAAATATATATTTCCTAGAAAACGTTTGAAATATTTTCTTAGAACAAGGAAATATGTGCCATTAGATCATCATGAACTTTATACTTTCTTTTCCTCTCCACAAAATTGCCTGAGGTATACACACAATTTCAGCTATAACTCTCATTGCGTTTTAAATAAAAGTTTTCCAAGTTGCGGTAATGTTATTTGGCTATGAGAAAATTCAATAAAAGATACCATTAAAACAGTTAGCGAAATAAAATAAAACGTGACACTAGAGAGAAAAAAAGACGAAAAAATATATGAAAGAGAAGTTGTCGACGCGCCTTAAGGCCACAATCTAGCTGTGTTCTTAGTACTAAATTTTTTTGCGTGACCACAGTGATGGAAAAAGTACTCAGTGATCATCCTCGTAACCTGATTTTGATTAGTTGGACACCCTTTGGCGTTTTGTTTAACTCTAGACTCAATAGCTGCTTTATTTTGAATATAAATTATATAAATGTTTCTAAAACAATTTTATTTATATACAAGCTCTATAGGGTTTTGTTTTATTTAAAAAAATATTTACTTATTATTAATAAGCAAATAAAGAAAATACGAGCCTTATAGGACTATTTTCAAAAAAATTGCAGAAACATTTCTTGACTATATCCTTATCATATATTCAGCCGATAAAGTAAAAGATTGCCCTGATGTAGGCCATAAAAATAACAAAACTCAGCTTTCCTATATAGTTTTTTGGATATATCACACACTATAACAATATACAGTGTCGTGTAGGAAACGGAAAAACGTGTAGTATACGAAGAATTCAACATAAAAAAGAGTAGTATGTTAGTATAGTACTAGGAATCGCTTATTGTCTTCATGAATACTTGAAATGATTTAGTCTCTTAGAACTTATTTTGCGTATTACTATATACAAAGTGCAATAGAAACTTATTATTTTTAATCCTACATGTAAATAATATATTATAATAATGTGCAATGCATGCAGTGCTCTCAATTGAACACAATACATCTTGTATGTTCGATGTATCCACCTCTTGCTTTGCAAATTGGAACAAGCTTGTGAAGAAACGCCTCGCACGCTGCAAGAATGTGGCTATTCCGGACGAAGTGCTGACATTAAGAAACCCAAATTTCCATACATCTTAAAATATCCCAAATGGAAAAGTCGATTACAATCGCAATTCAACAACGTACAATTGCACTTGCATTTCACCATTACAATCGCCATTCACCGTTACTGCAGCTGCAAAGCAATTGCAGCCAATGCAACTTGAGCAACTGCAACTGGTGCAATTGGTTGCAACTGCAGCCAATAGGAGCTACAACAAATTGTTACAATTGTAGAAAATTGACAAACTGGGGCAAATTCAACTGGATCAACTGTCATTAAACATTGCAATTGCATCTGGTGAATCAAAAAAACATTGGTTGGACCGAAAAGTAGTAGAACCGAACATTTTCTCTTAAACAATCTTCATTCACAGGATATGCATGCGACAGTGCCGAATTTTGGTGAAACGTACACGGTTTGAAACCTAAATGTTTACTTCCCAAGACTTAAAAAGAGCTTTCACTGCTATTTCACAGCGCGCACTTAACAGTGGCCTTTGGGCTCTGGGAGTATTTCCAGATATCTCTCATGCTTTTGACTCTGTCTGGCATGCTGGGTTAGTTTGGAAACTCCATGAGATATCCTTTATCCTAACCCACTGAAAATGGTCCAATCATATCTATCCGACCGTACCACTCAAACTAAAATTGGAGACACCCTCTCCAGATCCATACAACTTCAAACTGGCGTACCCCAAGGTTACGTCCTTGCTCCTCGTTTGTAGATCATGTACTGCTATGATCTCCAACTCACAACCACTCCATATACCCATAGTGCTTTTTTTACGGTGATGACACAGCTTACTGGGTATGCACCAAAAAAGCGAAATAGCAAGTCCACCTGCAGACGTCTTTTGACAACTTTATTCAGCATCCCAACCACATCAAAAAGTAATTTCAAAACCGCGCTTATATCAAAATCTGCTTCTGGAATTAACCCATTTTGTTAAAAGACAAAGTGTGCTACTTAGGCGTCAATTTCACAGAACGTTTAACTGGAATTTTGATCCAAACAATACTATATCCAGGATACGCAAACGCGCTAACCTACGAGAATGCGTTAGAGACTGTCATCCCAAAACTCTGCATCACACTTACAAAACTTACATTAGGCCACTGATAAACTACAGAGCTGTTCTATATTCCACACTTTCTAATGTGCAAGAAAACAGACTCACAACCAGTGAACGAAGAATACTTCGAAAAATGCACAGGTTACACTTCCGAGTAGACTACTATTTCAGCACTGCTCTGCTGGTCATAGATCATCTAAAATCTCTCCAGTCTAAATATACGACCCGACGTGATGCAGAAAACAACCCAACGTGGGCTGTTGGGTTGTGGCACAATCTTCATTCCGACTGAAAAGTCAGTTACCACCGTAGTAGACTGCCACTCAGATCCTTCCCACACCCACCAGCTTGAATTATCCAAACAATGCAGGAATCTCCTGAGGATTTCCAAGATAACCTAGAATCAATTCCACTGTCCCTAAGATGATTCCTACGCCTATATTATAAAAAATAATAAGACAAGAAATTAAAATTAAAAATAAAAAATCTAAAAAACAATAAAGACAATTAACAAACATTCCCTTCCACAGCCTCCTTCTTTCTATTTCAAGTCAACTAACGCCCACTTGCGCAACCATGGATGTACAACAGAAGGTACACATGACCACCAGCAAAATCAGCTCACCTCATTTGACCAAACTCCCTCGGCAGTTGACCATGCTATGGCCAAGTTATTTGCAGATTCCCTTGGCTCTAAAGCGAATGCTATAGCGTATATTATATTCCCTGCAAGTTATCATCTTACCACAATTTCTAAACGTATGCCACGCATTCCGAGTTCCAGACTAAAGAGGATGATAAATCCTAAATCCTCCTTCAAATAAACCCTCCAATCTCCTTAATTATTCAATTCAATTCTAACGAGAGTGGGTGGAGTTTTAGTGTGGCACAAATGTCATACTGTTGGATGCACCGGATATTCTTCTCCTTTGAAAGCTTTCTCCTGTTCCATTCCAGGCAAAACAAAAACAAAATTTTCAGTCGTTGGTGGAATTTATTTTGACGTTAAGTAACCAAAAGATACTCTGAGAGCGTCTATCAGCTGTTACATCGCCGGAGCAGGCAAATGGTGTGTGACCGCCAAAATGATATTGAAATAATTGAATGATTTTAAATATTTTATGAATACTGCCTTAAATAAATTTCATTGACTATTTTTCTCACGTTTTGTCTCATATTTCGTTGAATTCGAGCCTTTTGTTACGAGTCATATCTGGACTAATAGCAATTGTTTTCTGCGCGCCTGCATAATGTTTTCAGACTACCAGTATCGTTGTATGAATTATCGTATGGGAAAGGAACTTTAAATTAACTTCCAAATCCTGGATCTCTATAAGATTAGCTGAAATCGATTTTCTAGACAAATAAAATGCAATAACTATATTATGTACGTTTGAAATCCATGGCCAATAAAAAAAATTTGAGATACGCTTTCGTACGTTTGTTGACAACTGAATAAACTTGAGCCTTCTCTTGAACCAGAAGCTCTCTTGAAACAAACTTGATGCCTACATAGTTATATTATTATAGACTTAAAATTCATGACAAAAACCCTTATGAAACAATTAGCTTAAAAATCAGAAACGTATCTGAAGAAAACAGGAGCTTTAGTAAAATATGCACATAGAAGTCAGCAATAATAGTAGGAAATGGAAGTCCTCAATGGCTAGTTTACTACTTAGGAGTTCAAAATGATAGTTGTGAAAAATGATAAAATATAGAACCACATTTTAGCAGAAAAAAATCTTATCTATGGAAATTGCAAAAGTGGGAAAATCTTTTACTGATTGCAAATTTAAAAAAAATCGCATGTGAAATATCTCTCAAAATCTGTTGAAATATGAAGATTAAGGATGGCATACGTAATAAAATAAAAGATTTATCCATCTCTTGAGAAATGCGAAACTTGAGCGAAATACATTAAACGGTTTGATAGATATAGATGTGAAATTGGGCACAGCAGCATGTCTATTCGTAATCAAAACAAGGAGTATCACTATTTCACGTTTTTCTTTTTGTTTCCCGAGAGAAAAGTCTCCGACCGACTACCACAGCTAGTCAGGCTGTGGTTCACTCATGACCCATGGAAATATCCATCTCTCATGAGCGGTACCGACTAGATCCTCCCGGGGGCCAACTCATTCTGTCAGGAGCCGTTTGAACCCATTAACTCAATTAGAATGGCCAGATGTTATTGCCCTATCTGTTTTACCGACCGTACTTGTCGCTATCACTTTGTTAGAGAGAAAGCTTTCCTGCTATCCAACGGTCTGAGCAGTTTTGAGAGCCGTACGCACCATGTCTCTGATTGTTTTCTGTTTGGTCCCACTCTCAATCTCGACGTGCCTTCTAACTAAGAATATTTGTCGCCAATCTAGAAAAGGCACACTGAATTTCGTTTTGAGCAATCTTATTGCCGATACCGTCCGGAGAAAAGTCAGTACCTAGGCGACGTTCGAGGGTGTGTCTTTCGGCGTTCCAAGACTTGCAGCTAAAAATGGTGTGTTTCACACTGTTTTTGTATCTACCGCCGCCTTACATCAATCGGATACTCTTCGGGCAGAGCGAAAGAGATATTCTCCAAAACTATCATGCTCCGTTAGCACTTGCGTGAGATAGTAGCTAGGGTTGACGCTTTTCTCTTCCTCTTCATGCCACGCTTGGACATTGGGTATCAGCCCATATGTCCATCTACCCTTGAAAGAACTCTCCCATCCTCTTTGCCATGTTTCCAATGACACTGGACGTTCTTCTTTAGAGGTTGTACCCCGCGGATAGGCATTAGCTCTCTCTAGAAATAACAATTGGTACAACTGCCGAGATGACACAGAGTGCGTCAAAAGGTACCGTCCTGTAGGCGCAGGTTACTCCTAACAGTCTTGTTGAGCTTTTCGTCGCAGTCCAGGCAGCTGTTAGAGCACTTGCCCATACCAGCGCACCAACAGCAGACTCCACTACAATGTATAGAAGTACGCGCTTAGCAGTCCCAGCCCCACATATGCGAGGCATCAGCCTGGATATATAAGTGCTAATGCTGCTCAGCCGCATACTTTACACGAGCTCCTAGTTGCAGTGATTTATCGAGCACTACACCCAGATATTTGACCTCTTTGCTGAAAAACACATGATGACTCTAATGTTTTGGTTTGAACTCGTTTTCGTCCAGTTTGGCATATTGCCTCAGTTTTCTGAGATGCTAACTGGAGTTGATTCCAAGCCATCCATCGCTCGATTATTTTAATTGCTGCATTTAGATTTAGTTTGAACTCGTGCCAAGTCTTGGAAGTTGCCATAACAGCGACGTTGTCAGAGCAAGCTGTCCGCTGGCTAAATTGTATTAAAAAATTGTCTCAGCAATTTTTTTAAGTGACCAGTAAATAAATAAGTAATTGTAAGTAATTAATAAATTAAGTTAAGAGAGATAATTAATGTGATATGTTTGAAGCAGATTTTACATTTTGTTGTGATACAAATTAAAGTTTTCAGAAGTTATTAAACTTTTATATTGATAATAAATTTAGATGATTATAATAGGTTTCAATTATATACATAATTGTTTTTCTACATTCCAAATGTATAATTTAAATATAAATTCGCCTTTACTGTCTTCTATTTTACTGAAGTAATATATCCAAGGTTAAATAATAAATAAGCATTTAGGTTATAATAAATTTTTAATACACCTTGTACCATTAGACATGTTTTTTTTGTAAAATTGTCGTCTGTTTATCCAAGCTGCAGAGAGAAGAGGGGGGCCGTAATGCCCAAACATCATTTACATTTGGGCAGAACTCACCTTCCACTATGGCATTCATACGTTGTAGCTGCTCTGTCATCTCTCAGCTATAAACTTACGTAAAGCGCTTACATTATTTAAAATAGATTTTCTGGGCCTGTTCGGTGTCTTTTACCGTATACTGATGTGTTTATTATGTATTCGTATGACAGTTATTTATTATTTCGTTTTTCCTGCCTGAATATACTTATATAGATGGCGCAAAGTAATAGTCTATTTATGGTTTAAGGATGGATTTTCCTTTCTTTAAAATATATTTTCAATTACATAGAAAACATATATACACGACTAGTATTAATCATAAAGCTAATACATATATAATATGTGCATAATAATTAAGTGATCTGTCTGTATAGTACATTATCATCTCTAGATTAGTAGATTATTGGTTATATTCAAAAGTTAGTTGAGAGCGCTAGAGAAACAGGTAGAAACACCCATACCTGTACAAGTTTGTTTTAGAGTCTAGACGATGGCAAAACTTTCTACAATCAGGTTTTAGAACAAGCTCATTAAAGCAATCGCTATTTACATCACAATAATCCCAGCAAGTACCATCTGCACTTCCTAACTAGTTCCAAGATTAATTTGCGCAAAATATTCCGTAGAATATTTTTATTGCTAATATTATGTATGATTTCATGACAATTTGTTTTATATTAAAAGACTATTTAAAGTTTAGTTTATAATTTTTATTTAGTGGAATTAATGAAGTTAGCAGAAAACTCCCTTCTTATTTAGGATGGATTAAAACCAATACTAGTATATATAAAACAGTTAATAGAAACCAATTTACAAAAAAAGAATTATTATACCAGTGACGTGTAGTAACTATTGAATTAATATTTGTTAAAGAGAACATGATACCCTACGAGAGCTACATTGATGTTTCAGGTGAGAAATTTGCTAGAAAAATGTATCACACATATATTTGACATTTTTTTGGCCATGACTTTTGTGCTACATTCAACTCATTTTGAGGTCTTCGTCAGGACTAAAATCAACAATTATTTCTGAATTTACATTAAAGTTTTATGAAAATGTTTATATATAAAATATCTGTAATATTAATCATACAATGTAACAAAATAATATTTTCTAAATAATGGTAGAGCAAGGGTTATTCTTTAAGTAGTTAATTATGGAAGGTTTGATTATAAATCAGTTTTACAGCGTTTTACTTAAACTGTCACTGAGTCTGTTAAATTTGTGAAACCTGTTGTCTGTTTGAAACTGTAAAACAGCTTCAAAAACAGGTTTTGTTTCACGGCGAATAAAATATTAAATCAACAATAAAGAATAAAACAATCGAGATGAGTTTCAATAATCTTTTCAACTAAAATAAATAATTATTTCTGTAGCAATAATGAATCAAAGGATCAGTAAACACATAATTGGAAAAGAAATAATATTGATTTACGTTGACTTGATCACAATAAATATTTAACTTTATACAGTATAATTTACCACAAACATGAAAATAAGTAAATAAATAACCTTTCTAATAACATAAGAAAAAATTCCTTGTTCCATGAATAAAACCCTAAAGTTCGTCTAATTGAACCTTCTACATAAATTTGTGATAGGTTGTGCAAAAAATATTCATTTGATAAAAATATCGATTGATCTTAGAATGACACAGAATTACTTTCAAATTAAAATCAACACTTATGATCTTTATACAATTAGTGTGTTAGCACTTTGTTAGCAATTACTTTGTTAACAAAATTGGTTTGTTAGCATAGAAAATATAAAAGTTAGTTACGTGAAATATTTGTTAACTACTTTCTTTTAAAAGAAAAACTGCACTGATTTATTTAGTCGAATAAAACATATAAATTAGTAATAGGTAATCACATTAAATTTTGGTTTTCCATAATCTCCAATTAAACTGGTTAAAACTTTAACTAAAACTTGTGATAAATAAATGCAACAACTTGTATCAAAGTTTTACTCAGTACCTTTAAGAATAATAATTCACTTCTAACTGCAAGCGATAATAATAATTTGACGAACAGCGACGTGGATTCAAAAGAAATTTTAAGGCTTGAAAAACTGACAGAAAACGGCCTGTGCACACTAGGAAAATTGCTATTTATGCAACCTCCAGCAAAGCCGAGTGTCGCCTAAGGCACTTTGCGATTGGTGCAATAAAGGCCTGGACTAAAAAGTTTCTGCAGCTATAGTGGCGGTCTCTCTAACAAGTAACATCGATATTTGGCTCTCACTGTAAAGTTCTAGAAGCTTTCAGACTGTACTGGAACAATAGCATGTAGGAAGACAATTATTTTGCTCGCAATTCCGAATGGAAACTGAAGGTTACGAGTTAAGACGATGGTACGATGAGTCGCCTGCACCTGAGCATGAATCAGGGTTTTTTATGAATAATATATTTCGTATAATTTGATACTAAGAGAGTAAGTGTGTAGCATCGGATTTAGTGAACATGCTACCAATTTTGTCTTGCCAGACAAGATAACAGAATTTGCCTGTAAAAGAGGATTATGCCTCCCTTTGGCAGTTTAGCGTTTGCCACAACATGAGAGCGTCTAACTAACTGAGGCTAGGTTGTCTCACAACTGGTTTATCAATGTACAGTTTAAAGTAGTATGACTCTGAATAGGATTTCTGGAATGCAATGTTTATTAGCGCATCATCTGAATTGGTTTTAAGCCAATATATAATCATGTGGTTAACATTCTGTCTAAAAATCTGGTGTACCTAATTTCACTACTTTATCTCTTGTGTATAAAAAATATTTATTTTTGTTATTAAAAAATGCAGGATTCTGATAACAGTGATCCCAAAACCTTATCAATTATCAGATCTATCTTTCTTTTTACATATAAACCTTGACAAAGTACAAACAATCCTTCCGTACATAAAGCATACCTAATATAGGGTCTGATGATAGAAATAATTCTTATGTTTAAATTGAAATTGTAAAACAGCAAAGTTATTTAATGCATCATTGAAATGAGATTACCTTCATTTAACAGCAACCAAATATTTGAAACATGTGATAATAAATTTGTAGATAGATTGATCCTTATAACTGTAAACATATTTTATAGTTTTAGAGATTGAAAACTGCCAATTCAGAGAGAACCATGTATAAGCCATCCTGGTGTGTACCATTTGAAGCATATGATATCCAAAAATTACGTTTTATTGTAGCAGACATTGGAAATATGTGCGGAATGAATGAAAATAAATGATAAATATCTAAAATTATCATACGGGTCCGCTTTAGGAAGAAAACAGTAAATGTAGGTTAACACTTAATTAGGCGCCTTGGTGTAATTTGTTCACCAATTTTGTTATAGGCCCTCTAACTTTTATAGGAATAGTGTCGCGTCCAGTACTCTACGTCTAGTTTATTTAGTTTATGTATCTTATAAACTAGATGTGGTTACCATACACCATGAAGTTCAGTCATCTGTTGGATCTAGTATAGCTAGTAAAACATTATTTTCTAGTCGTGGTGTATAGAATACACCACGCACCTAAATATAGAAGAAATTTGTATGTTCTATTTTATATTTATTATAAGTGTTTCTCTTAATATTTTCCAATTAATATTTTAGTTCATTCTTATCATAAAAGTTTGAAATATTTTACGAATTAATCTAAGGCGAAACACTGGAAATATTTGACAGTTGAGGAACTTGCTCAACTTTTAGAAGTAGGTTTAAACGGTATTGAAAACGTTCCAGAAATTGAATGGGAAGAAGACAGTGACATTGAAGAAGAAATACTGATTGAAACCCCACTTTATAGATCGATTATCATATGGGAAACTACCAATAGATGTAATGGTTTTCAAAGAAAACATTACTACAAACGAAGAAGTAGAATCAACTGCAAAAATAAGATCGAGGTGTTTTTTATGCCCGAGAAATGGTAAGAGGGTGACTATAATTCACTGTGATATGTGAAATAAAAGGGTTTACAAAGAACATAGTGACAAAATAATAAAATGTAATAGTGATGTCCAATTATATTTGGAGTCATCAGATATCAGAGAATAGTTCAATAATAATATATGTTAGATGTATGTTGTGTAGTTTCTATTTTTACTACAAAATTTACTATATTCGAAAATGATAATATGTACTTTTAAACAAATGTATTAGTTTTTTTGTAATACGATCCTACATAAATTTCAAAGAAAAAATCGTGGTGTGGAAAATACATCATGCGCCCAATTGCGTTACAATTTAGAATGCGCCTAACCGAGGGTTCAAATGTGTTCTTACTTACTGTAAATTGATGGAATCAAATTTAAATGATGTGAAAACTTAAAGAAATCTTAATGATCCACTCCACCCCCTATTATGCCTTTTCTTTCTAGGTTTCATCTCAGTAATTATTTATAGGATGAAACAGAAACTATGAAATGTATTAAAAGAAAATTATTTGGTCAAGAGGGCCAGGACCAAAATCGAACGAGAGACTTTATACCAATACAAGTACTATCACCAGGTAGTAAGCACACCAGGATATGAGACGGTGTGTAATAATGACTAGAGTGACACAAAATTGATGAAACGAAACATAATAGAAATGGTCAAAATTATTAGAATAAAGTTCTGAATTTACAACGTGTTGTCATTAATTGACATAATGTTGTCAATAGTAATTTATTATTTGTTTTTGATTCTGAATTGGATCCAAAATCCAAAATCCGACAATCCAAAATCCCCAGAAAAACAATTCAACTTGCTATTAAGTTAATACAATTCTTTGAACAGTTATTAACTTACATCTATTTTCTAACTAAGTGATTTTATGAGACTGAGATCCTTTCAGACCTAGGATACACAATCGTGGAGGTTTATTTCAATAGCCTGTAAATACCGGTGCGTCCGAGTTCGGTATTGGGCGGTATGTATTGATTATACGGTATGAATGGAACCTGCTCAAAACAAACCGAGCGACGTTGTTCGTGTAGGTTCTATTAGTGAAGGACGTAAGATAAAATGGTTGAAATTTATTAGTTGTCAGGTGTTTGTAATCACCTGTTGTGCAATAATGGCGGCTTCTAGATTCCAAAATAAAAGTAAGTCTTTATGTGTGTACTTCTGGATGATTTTAAATAGCTTTAAATGATTATATTTTTAGTATAATATTGGTTGTTTAAGGTGTTCATGTTGTATTATTGGTAAAGTATTTTAAAATTTTGATGAAAATATTTTACCTGCGTAAGTGTGTAGCATGGGATTTAGATGTAACTGTATTTATATTCTTTGATTTCAAAATATTTTGATTTTGATAATTAGGATCATATTGAAACTGCTTTAGAATTATTGAATTGTAATGATTCAGAAGTATCAGAAGTAGAAGGCTTTAGTGATGATTCCTTAGCAGATCCTACGTAGATAGATCAAGCAGCGATTGTACAAGAAAGTAGCAGTTCCCATACTGAATATGAATCCTGCAATACAGTAAGCATTAAATCGAATATTGATGATGGTTCCAATACTTCAAATAGAGTAACATCAAAAAAATTGCAGTGGAAAAAGGCCCCTTCAGAAAGGTATCTGAAAATGCTTTAGAAAATTCAGAACAAATTGAAGCAATGAATCTCCAAATCAACAATTTGCTAACTACTTTTTTTGAAACAACCGCAGCATGCACTAATAAATATGGATTAGCTGAAAACGGAAAAGAGTTGTGTGCGTCAGTGTCTGAAATTAAAACAGTTTTTGCCGTATATCTTCTATTTCGAGTATACCATTTCCACGCCTGTGGATGTTTTGGAGCTTTGGATTTAACTAAGGCGTTGTCACAAGTATAATGACCCGGGATAGATTTTTTCTTCTAAGAAATTGTTTGCGCGTGGCCGATGTTACGAATTCTATCGAAAATAAGAATACAAATATAGTTTGGAATATACAAACCTATAATTGATATTGTGCGCAATACCTGCCACAAAATATCACGGAAGATTCAAAATTATAGTATCGATGAACAAATGATACCATTTGCAGGACGATGCCAGTTGACACAATATATAAAGGGTAAGCCCCGGCGCGCTGGTCTTAAAAATTTTCTTGTAGGCACTTTAGCTGGCAAGGTAGTTGATTTTGAGGTGTATCAAGCTAAACAGACACCAGTCAAAAGCACTAACTTGGGGTTAGGGCCGTCTGTAATTCTGAAGCTAGTGGAAACATTACCTGCTGGCAGTTTTTTATTTTTCGGCAGATATTTTTCAACAATACCTCTCATTCAGAAATAAACTGCGTTGAATTTTAATGCTATTGGAACTATCATAATAATCGAATGAAAGTAAAATTCTTGAAGGATTCTGAATATAAAAGAGGCGATAGTGAGGCATTTTGTGCTGATAATAATCAACTATGTGTGGTAAAATGGCGGGATTCCAAATGTGTGACTTCAGTTTTTAATGCATATGGAAAAGAACTGGAAATGCCTGTGAAGAGATGGTGTAAGAAAGAAAAAAAAAACAACTCAGTCCAAATAAGCTGTACAATAGCGCAGGATCGATATTTTAAAAATTAATTAAAAAAATATTATTATATATTTCTATAGCTTCGAATTATCAGTATAACAAATATTATAAAATAATATAAACCTCGGTCTGAAAGTGATGAATTGTGCTTAGACCGTCATATCTAATCTATTGTTAGCTGTAACAGATTTGAACTTTTTAATATGAATCATCTCAGAAAACAACCATTTTATAGAATTGGGTTTGGAAAATTTATGGCCTGTATCGAAATGATGGTCACATAAGGCTGTCCGGTTGGTATTATTAATATTAATGAAATTGCAATCATATTTGTGTTGTTTTGTTGTAGAACTTAGATATTGTTTTTCTGTCCTATATATATTTTTCACACCCATGGAATAAACAATGTGGTATTTTAAATTTGGTGAAGGTTTGTTTTTGACTTAGCTAAATAATCGAGCATTAGTTTTTATATTGTATCTTGCCACCTTTGTGTGGTCCTCCTGTGGAACCCTTTTTTGTTTTTCCATTTATACATTAAAATTCCGTCAGCAGTCATCTTCCAAGCAACATCGCCTTGTTTCATTATTTTATCAATTCTCATTTCTGGTATATCCTTTCTTATAGGATTTATTGTATCACAAGCGTACCATTCCTTGTTCTTAACTCCTAATAGAAAACAACAATATGTAAAATAATTGTAAAAAATTGACACTGATTTTTTTCCCTCCAATCGTTTCATTAAATGTTTCATTACTCCTACTCCTAGATCCTTCTCTACGGCATCGTCTTTCTGACAGGTATTGATTTCAAAATTAAAAAACAACCAGTTTCAGATTCATCCGGGTTCAAAAATTTCTGAAAATTTTGTACTCATTTAGAAACGGACGTGCTTTGTATAATATGACAAAATCGGATGCATTTTAGTTTTGGAGAAGAGTAGTATCACTGAGATAAATATGACTAGCACCCATCTACATCGATTCACTAGAAGAAATTGACTGCTGTAATTATAATGGAGATTGGAACTAGAGCTCCAATAATCTTTGTAGCCAGTTAATGGTTTTATTCCCATTAGAAGATTTAAACCTAAAAATGTGTTCATTTCTAAAATGTCTGGAGGATTAAATTTTTTGCAGTTCCTTGCTGCTCCTGTGCAGCAGCGTAGAAGTAAGTTTGAAAAACAATATCCTCGATCATTTTGTGTGTTACAACTAAATTATATATGATCTCTGGTTTTTCTCCGTTTGATCAGATGATTGTTCTGGTATTGGGTTTGAAATTTCCTTAACAGTCTTTGCTACGTCGATACTACGTCGATAAAGTCTTTAACATCCAAACCAACAGATTAATCACGTCATTCTGGTCTTAGTTGAGTTTCTTGAACATTAATTTTTATACAAAAGAACTCAGCGGAGTATTGTGTTCAGACTCATATTCATCTTTAATAAATATCTCCAACAAGTCATGACAATGTCCGTCATTTTTAAAGTTTCTTCGTCTATCTGCTCAAATACGTCAATCACTGATTCTCCATCTAATGCAACAGTTTCATATTCAGCGAATTATTCATCAGTTCTCATGCCTATCATGTAAAGTCCTAATTCTTCAAATGATGATTTTTTAGCCATATTTACAAAATAAGGCTTAAATGTTTAAATTAAGTCAAAAAAATTTGAATGAATTAGTATTTTTCTTTTTCTAACTTTCCTAGTTGTTCAAATAGCATACCACTCAAAAATTGAAATAAAGGAGAAGGAAAATTAAATTACAATTGAAATTCAATATAAATATTCACCACAAACATATAGACAAAGTAACAACAAATAAACGACAAAGTTCAAATGATCATGTATGAAATAGGCTCAGACATGCATGAATAGCCTAGAGAAACACTGTTTGTCATATTCTAAGCAAATGGTACACTTAGTTGATGTATTTGATGGTACAATTTAATACCACCATGCAGAATATGATATAACAAATACGGTACGTTATATATACCAACAAGTTTTGTAACAGTTAAGAGCTAAGATGAAAATGCGGTTTTGAATCTCTAATTTTGCAAAGACGTATGTAATGTTTCAAGCTATTAACGTGCCTTACAGATTTATCTAATAATGCAAGTGCCATATTAAATCCTTGGAAATAATGATTTATCGTCTATTAGACAATTTATGTATTCAGGTACATCTATACGTTCTAAGCAAATTCTATTTTAAAGCTACCTTTAGCTAGATTATTTATACCTCTTGCGTTTTCTTGCTCTTTATTTGGCATTTACTAAATCCTTAGCGAATAATTAATACATTTGAAGTATGCTTTAGCCCGGCATTAGTATGGTGGGTAATTATAACATTAACAATATTCATTATTGCTGGTTGATCGGTAACAAATTTTGCAATTAAATTTTCTTAAAAAATTACCGAATTACGGAGATATTTCTGGCAACACTGTTGCCAGAAATATTTCCGTTGACATTCTGTTGTACCTGCGGCTTAAGTCATTTAACCAGGAGTCCTGTCTTCTCCCTATCAACCTTTTTCCCTCAATCTTTTCTTCTATGATGCGTCGGAGAATTTCGTAGCGCTCGCCTCTCATGATATGCCTGACGTATTGAAGCTTCCGCTTCTGTATGGTTCTGAAGAGTTCTTTGATCTTTTCCATCCTCCTGACTACCTTCATTGATTTTCCTTTCTACACATGATATTTTGAGCATTCGCCGATACAAGTATATTTCGAATGCCTCTATCCAATTATCCACCAATGGGCTAAGCGCCCAACTCTCTACCCCATACAGGAGGACGGGAAATATATATAATCGCAGCATACGAATGCTTGTTTGCTGATCTAGGTTTTTTATTCGGGAAGAGATGCTTCATCGGTATGAATGTACTCCTGGCTTGTTCTATCCGTGATAGAATTTCTTTGCTAGAGTCGACCTCTTCATTACAAAGGATCCTTAGATATTTTAAAGAAGGCACTTGTTCTCAAATCATATTTTTGAATGGTCTGGTAGCTGTTTTCCATGCTTTAGAGAACA
>WYDF02299488.1:0-15684 GCA_009867245.2 Adranes taylori
AATTTAGTAATCCTCTAAATACACCTGGATTTACTGAATCTTCTTTTTCGTCGTGCCCACGTAAGGGAATTTCAAAGTGTCCACAGAATAAAATACAATCTGTTATCTTAGATAAAATTTCACGATTGTTGCTAACTTTCCTGTTATGTTCAATGATTGAAATCCTGTAGGCTTCACTAACTTTCCCCTTAATATTTACACTTCCTAACAGTGACAATGAAACTACATTGTCAATATGCTTCTTTTACTTCTCATGTTTTTACTATTACGATTATCTTTTAAGTCTATGTTTTTACTATTACGATTATCTTTACAGTTTATCGCATTACTGCAAATTAAAAACACACCACCACCATATACTAATGTGTGACCAACGCTACAACATATACAACCTATCACGCGAAAAATCTGATTAGAACTGCGCGGGCGACAGTGCTTCGTACTTATTGCAAGCTCGCTCCTTAACTTTAAAATGTATGCATAAGCGCGTGGACTGGAATGGCACTAAGAAATATGCAGTGCATTTCATGTTGTATTTCTTAACTTATCAATGAAATGAAAATCTATCCTTGCCTTGCTAATATTATTAATTGTTAATCATAACTTTTAATAGTATGTAGAGACAGAACAGCATTATGGTTACGTTAGTACATTCAAATTTAAATTTTTACTGGAAAAGAAATGGGGTGCTGCAGTTCCGCAGTGCGATACACGAGCCGCCACTGCCCAGGTTGGAAAGAGAGAGAGACAAAAATGGAAACGACGTTAAATGAACCAGTACGTATAGGCCACCTCAGCATTAACATGATGGGTGACGAGAACGCAGGTGACAGCTTTGTTAGAGAGAGAGAAGCAAAGGATAAAGGAGGACGAAGAAAAAGGCCAGACAGCGACATGCGATATACTTTAATGGCTAACCCAAAGTAATAAAACCTAATCCGTATGTCAGATTCGAGTAGGAGAAAATTATATCCTCATATCCAAAGATATAATATCAGAATCTGCAATTGTAACATTCCAGGAATCTCAAATTGAAATTAATTATGATGAATTTAATTATGAAATTGTCTTATAAACTAATGAAAACCCTTTGAAAAACATAAACTACATTTATTTTGTAATACACCTGGATTTACTGAATCTTTTTTTTCGTCGTGCCCACGTAAGGGAAAATTTTTATTCTTCTTTTTTAAGTGCCTTGTCCTCGAAAAACGTTGGCGATCAGTTGCATTATTTTTATTTTGTCTACTGTTGTCCTAAATAGTAAGTGGTACTTTGTCCGTACAATTGGTCTAAATGCTTTAACCATGATGTCTTTCTCGTTCCCTGTCCACGGTGACCTTCAATTTTTCCTTGGTTTATCAGTTGTAGTAGCTAGTCTTTGTCGTTGCGCATAACATGTTCGAAGTACTCTAACTTCCTGCTTTTGACGGTAACTATTAACTCTAACCCTTTATTCATTTGTGTTAGCACTTCTATGTTCTTTTATCTCGAAAAAAATATATAAATGTTGTAAATATTTAATTAAAAATGCAGTTCATAGAGAATACTGGTAAAAAAATATGTGGTGCCAGAGACACAATTGCAAAAATCGGCGTGGCAGTCAACGTGTTAAAGATTGTTGGGTTTAAATAATAGTCTTTACTTCATTTTATTTTACGTGAAGTAAAGACTATTATTTAAACCCAATAGTCATACAAATTTTACTGGTTTTAACCTCAAACAACCTAATTAAAGAATTAAAATTAAAATGCTTGTACTGTAAAGACTGAAATATTTTAACAAAACCTTTCATAAATTAAATACATCTACGATATATAAAATATGTTTAGAAACATTTTTTGTTTTTAGGATTTCTTCTGATCTAAGTACAGTTAATAATGGGTCAAATCGTACGATGAAAAGCGATCGTGCTAATGCAGATGACACAAGTAGTTTGACAAATTTTGAAATTAATAATATACCTCCTAGTAATGACAACATGCCAAAACATGACTTTATGACATTAGACAAATTCGATGAGAATATTTGTTACAGAATGGATCCAAGAAATCCAGGCGTCTGTCTTATAATTAATAATCAAATATTTTACACGGAGTGTATTCCACATGTAAGTATTTCATTTTGTGGAAATGTTACGATTATAATATATCGCCTCAAAACACAGAATTACAAATTACGCACAATTACGTCTTATCATTATTACCAACAATACACCAACAGCGACAAAAATAAAGTACCACAAATGTTTACCGAAACAATTTCTTGTTGGGTGTAGGCTAGCATATACCATAAATATAAAATAGTAAAGATTGAAATAGTAATAAACCACCCAGATTCAAACAAAACGCACACAACTATGAAAACTACCCGAAACAAGAACATTAACCAACTAAAACGACCTATCAAATTTATTTACATAGAAATATACTGCTATTATTCCTCACAACTCAACTGAGAAGTAAATAGAGTAGAAACAACTGAACTGACACACAGGCAGTGACACTGACAGTTTTAGGATCTAAAGACAATGGGGGCATCCGTCCAGGACTTTTTCAACAGTAATCCGAGATAATGGGATGCGACAGTCTTTTATCTGGTTAACTTCTGTTATATATAGTTTATTAAATAATTGGTGTATTAATTATTTCAGTTCTTTGTTGATTTATGAATATTATTATTAGTGTTTATATACCACTTACTATTGTTCTGTATACTTATTTAAATTATTAAGAAATGGGGAACGGTCGAAATAAAAAATTTGAATATACACTGTGCTCGTTGCGGCAAAAGTAAAATTTATGTAATTGAAAACTATATTTTCTTATGCAAACAGTGTTTATTTTAGGAGCGCTTATACCAGGGTGCCCGTAAAAACAAAGTACCTGACCGTGATGGGAGTGATTACGATAGAAATCGATTAATACAATTATTTAAACGATTAAATTTTCGAATGGTCGTTAAAGAAAATTTAACAGACGAACTAATTTTATATTGGATTAAAAATACTGCTGAAGGGGTGAAAAAGGAGGAGTGTTCTTTTTTTGTGTTTATATTAACTCACGGCCTAGAAGGTTTGTAGTAATTTTTATACGATAAATAATTATCAATAAAGGTAATTAAAATGTCAATACAGTAGAAGCTCGTTTATTCGACTTCAACTGAATCAATATGTAGGTTTGAACACAAATAAGCTCGGATACCTGAAATCTATTTATTTTTGGCATCATGTAAATACAGACGTAAATAAAAAGTTTATTCTACAATCGAACAAAAACCTATAAAGATAAATGTACTATCAGAACGTTAATATACAAGGCTGTTCTCTTGGCGCAGATCGTAGTAAAATAATACCCAATTTATTGACAGAACATATGTATAATATTTCAGTGTTTCTATAGTCAATGCATTTTTGTACCTTTAGAAACATATCCTTAAAATATGCTTTTCAATGTTTTAATGTTAATTTTGGCAGTATTAACATGAAAATGTAATACCTTACGTAACAGCCATAATTTATCATTTACACACGGAAATAAAATCATTAGGTAATAGGTATTGATTTTACAGGCGGAAGACCCATTATAACACGTTGAAACTCGATTTTAAAAATTGATTGATTGGTGTACCTCTGCATATAGTTACTACTAATAGGCTACTATGGCTGTTTCAGTCAATAATTAAGTGTGTTATCCTTGCTTGTACTGGAGCCGAACTTGTGTTACGTTAGAAATATGAGCTGGATTGAATTAAACTGTAATGGTCCTATGATTTTTTGTGGCGAGGAAGTGATAGTCTATGTTTAAACGCTGTCGTTCTGTGCATAGGTATGGACATTTCCTGGCCATGCCTAGTGACTTATGCGTTCATGTGTCTATTTTCAATAAAGTCTTCCGTGCTGTCAAACCAGTACATTGCAAGGTTATACGCTAAATGTCCATAGGTGGTCAGCATGTTCAGCCTGCGAAAAATATTTCGGCAGTGTCATCTATGTGTTGTTCAGATCATGAGGTGAATCGCTCTCTTTGGAATTTATAGTACCTGATGGCTTGACGGTGATATTCACCAGTACATTATGCCATAATTCAGGACGGACTGAAAGCATACGCTATTATTAAAATTTTCAAGTCCAGCACTGGTTGTAGGCATTTTAGCATGAAGCATGCTTTGCTTAGCTTTTTTGTTACTACATCTATTGGCTGCCATTACCATTATACAGATAGTTATCGTATAGTGGAGGTTTCTTTCACAGCGTCCCAAACTAAGTGCCACTTCCCTTCAACATTTCTTGCATCTGATTTTAATATAGCTTTGCTGTAGACACATTGTGCATTGTCAACATTCCGTCATGTTTCATATTTTATCTGTTTGTTCCTTTTTGAATTTATTATGTTGACATTTGTAAAATTACTTGGATACAATAAATCGCTACTGTAAAGATATAGTGAGAAAAGAATCAATCCCCTTATTAATATTTCAGGAAAAGTCTTTGGTTGTAACTCAGTCTATATTGAAGTAGAGCATTTGAAAAATCAAATGTTGAGCAAGTCTATGCAAGATAAGCCAAAAATTTTAGTAATGCAATGTTGTCAAGGCGAAAAATTGCAGGAAAGTAAGTTATTTTATTTAAAATTATGAACAAATTAAAGTTTCCAAGTAAAATTAGTCTTCCAAATCCTTTGAAGAATTCATATATAATTAATCAGTTTATTAAATTCCTAACAGAAATAATTCGTCTACTATTTTTAATGTTTGAATTTTTATTCATGATTTGTTTTCTATGAGACTAATTTCGATTTTGTTGCGAGTCTTGAGTAAAACACTTATAAATAAAATACAATTATATGAAATAACTTTCGTAGATTAAATATAAATAGTAAGTCTTTTTTAAATGATGTTTTAGTGGCGCCAGTAAAAAGTTCATTAGCAATGGACTGTATTGCACAAAGTAGTGTTCCGAAAGAAGCAGATATTTATGAGTTTTGGGCTACTGTGCAAGGCTATGCAGCTATCAGACACATATATAAAGGCTCTTGGCTCATTCAATGTTTCTGCGAGGTCCTTGAGAGGTATCCAAAGTAAGTAGTTTTAGACTTTTATTCTTAATTTATTAGAAATTGAATTTCGATATGTTGTTTGTTCCTGATTATTACAAAAGGTAATTTCTACACTGAGTATCTTATTTTGCGCCGCAACATTTAATCTTAGATTCCTTTATGACTTTCTTCCGTGCAATCTAATGCGTTGATGTTAGCAAATATTTAAAACATTTTTTAGGTGTCATTTTGACGAGATGGCAATTATTATAAAGCATCTTATCTCTAAACAGCGTTGGGAAGAAACGTCTGAAAAGACTTCCTGTTTTGGCATGGTACCGATTACAGCATCGACATTGTCCAAGTTTTTATACTTGCCTCCATTATTGCCTGAAAAAAAATCTTAGTAAATTTATGCAGATTTTCAATTTTTCAGAAATTGCTTTGTATCATATATATATTATTAAGCGTTTTTTTTTGTGTTTTAATATTTTTTATATGAACTACATTCTCATATTTTTATAATATTAAGATCATTTAATTTTATATAATTACATAAAAGTAATCAAAGTTATAATATTAAGTTGAAATTTTAATCAGAATGTGATCAACTACTTCTTAATAAATTACTTATAACACAAATAATACGATATGCTATGTTTGGCGTTATGGAAGAGCGTCTACATACACCTCGAATAATATGTCGGTTTTTGAAAGAGCTACATAGGATAGATTTACGAGCACATTTAATTCTTTATTTAATCCAACATCGGTTAAATCTTGAATGAACCTTGCAAACAATAAACAATAATGAGAACTTTGGTACTTCATGTATGATTTTGATTACATTACTTAAAGATTTTCCTATAGTTCTACAGTCCTGAAATTGTTTTGAACATGTGGAGTAGCAAGAAGGTCCAAGATGCGTAGTTTGGGTTCTGTTGAATCATCACTGCAAGGTCGATTGTCATAAAAATCTATGATCTTATGCAATTTCTTCTCTACTCTCCTCTTTAAATTTGAACATATCTTGACTGAATTGCTGTTATAATTTCGAATTTGCATGATTAGTGGAAACATTCAAATAAGTTGGTCTTGAAAGGCCCATATCTTTTATTTTAGTGCTTAGCAAAAATGATCTAGTTAAATAGTATTTCATTTGGCTAAAGCTTCAGGTGAGACTTTCGTCTCCTTTGCTGTCATCTGTTTATGAAAGATGTCTTCTTTTACTGAATATCTTTCACAGTTGTTTTTCTAATTGATCAATATCCAATTCAAGCAGTTCACCGAATAAATTTGAGTCTCGATTAAAATTTTTAATACCATAGTTTTATTGTTCTTCCATTTCGATGAATTTAACTTTACCTAAATGTAACGTTCCCAAAATTTTATAAATATTTCCTATTTCAGTAGTGCTAAAATCCAATGAGACGCTGTTTCATTAAATAGTTTCATATAACCAATTCCATCAACAAGAATACTTCTCCACTAAAAAAAATTTTCTTGTATCATCTAAATGGAGGCAATGTAATAGTTTGTTATTGGTGCATAATTGACAGAAAATTGGTGCATAATTGACAGGTAATTTTTTTCATATAAGTCTGTGCGTATAAAAGCTCCGTAAATCTTGAAATCCTTATGAAGATCAGTTCCAGAAATTTATCAAATCATGAGTTACTATCGTTTCGAGTACTTTTTTGCAATAGTGGCCGCTCTATGTTAGCGTTCTTTGGAGTCTGGAGCTTTTCCTCCTTTTCGTCTGTAAGAGTTGAGCTGCTTGAACGAATTGATTCAATTGCTTCTTAGGCGTTTTCCTAATGATTTTATACTTTCCGAAAATTTGCTATCTTTTCTTTCTTGGCCCTGTTCTTTTTATATCGATGTCATCACACCAAAACCTCGGACATGTAACAATGATTCAAGCTAAATATATCATTAAGTTGACTGTATTAAATTACTAATTTACATCTAATTTTCTATAATCTAAAATTTGAATTCGTGTTATATGAAGTTTCATATAATGAACACCTGATAACCATAATATATTAAAACGTGGACCTGGCTGTGGCAATATTAGTGAAAATTATGAATTAATATTAATTAGAAATTAGGTTAAATTGTTATAATGATTTCAAATTGTATATACATAATATTATTAGTAATTCTATATGCATTTTTCATACAATTATTTGTTAAACATTTTCTATAAAAATATATACTATAGTTATTCTGATAAAATGTGTTTAGTCCTCACTAAATAATTTTTTTATATCTTTTTAAATTTTTTAAGCCAAATCCTAAAAAAGATGATATAATAAAAAATTGTTGTTTAAAAACCAATTATCATATGAAATAAACTATATTATTCGTCAGTGAACTATCAAAAAATGAATTAAACTTTTAGAAACTCATTATTCTTAAAATTTGTCAGTGGTTTCGATTTTGATCTCGAACATTGTTATAGAGTATAAATTCAATGATTAAGAGATATTCTGTAGTAAGTAGTCGGATTCGAAGTGCTTGAAGTTGATCGTTTTCTCTGGTGTTACATGGGTTATAGCGTCCTCCAAAGAATTATAGCGTGCACCTAATTGTCGGGTCGTGTGACCGAAGTAAACTCAAAGTGCCCAGGATTACGGCCTTTTGTATTTGACTTGCTAGTTCACATGGATGCCCTTTCAAGCGACGTTAGGCTACGAATAGAGAGAATAGTGAAATGCGAAACAACAAAGGGCTTAGGGAGTCGCCTTGGAAAATGCCCCTTTGGTAATGGACTGGGTTCGTTACATTGCTGTTCTTGTCAGATTTAATGAGAAAGCGAGTTGATCATTGCGATATAAGTGTTCACTAATCTCTCGTGGACTTTTAGGCTCTCCAATAGTTTGAAAACCAAACTATGTGGAGTGATGTCAAATGTCTTTTTGTTATCGATCCAGGCCATGGACAGGTTGCACTTATATTGTATTGCGCCTTGAATGACGCACCGATCAATTAGAAGATTTTCTTTGCAACCAGCCAAGCCCCTCTTAGATCCATGTTGTTCTTAGATACGTTCCCAAACGGGTTGTATGACATTTAATATTCTTTCATTTAAGATGCTAGTAAATACCTTATAGCAAGTGTTTAAGCATGTTATGGGATTATAATTTTTTGGATCAGATGATGGTACTTTTTTGTACAGCAATACTGTCCACCCTTCTGTTGCCACGGCGGAATAGGTTTTTCTCCGTTGAGATACGATGTGAATTCTCTGGTCAGATGTACGTGCTTGCAAGTAAACTTTTTCCACCAGATATACGTAATACTGTCTGGTCCAGGCGCGGCGAAGCTCATTTTGCCTTTCAACGCTTTCTGTATCTCATCAACTGTTATAGACGGACAATTATTATTATTATTAACATTGTAAGGTAGAGAACTAGGAGTTGATAAGAGATGCAATTACACGAACACGCACTTTCTTTTAACACTTTTGTAAATCTAGTTTGATATTATACATGTTTTTTATTTTGCTTCGATAACATCTGGTGGGAGTGAGTTCCAGAGAGGAACGACTCTGTTGCTAATGAAGTGTTTCCGTTGATTCTTAGTGCAACGTTCTGTTTTTAATTTCAGCCTGTGACTCCACAGCTGAGAGTTTGTGTTTTTTGAAAAGAGATCCTCTAAGTTGCAGCTGAAGTGGCCATTAAGGATCGTGTATGTTTCAATTAGATCGCCTCTATTTCTGCATTCCAGTAGCATTCCAGTTGGTAGTTTCAATGTTGAAGGCCTTTTCTCGTATGGTAGATTTATGAGAGAACTTAGAAACCTTAGTTGCTTTCAATTGGACCCTTTCAAGCGCCTCGATGTCCTTGCTAAAGTACGGGTTCCGCATTGAATATTCATAGTGGAATATTGGTCTATTGTATGACTTTTATATGATCAAGAACTTCTGACATGTTAGATGTGAAAAGGCTGCAGTCAAGTTTGAGTCCAATTATAAAGCTTATTCAAGTTTGCTTGCTTTTGCTTGTTGTCGTTTATATCACTTAGATAACCCAGAAGTTTCGTGTCATCAGCAAAATGACTGGTTCTGTCTTCTATCGATTTTAGCATGTCACTTATATAGCACAAAAATAACAGAGGTCTAAGTACCGATTCTTGCGGCACCCCGCTATGTCTTTTCACTGGAATAATTATTGTCAATTCGGACGGATAGGTGCGACTCATCAGAAAACTTTTTATCCAACGGAGCCTCTGATTCCCACAGCATCTAGTTTGAATAATAGTCTGTGTGTTGGAACTTTGTCGAAAGCCTTTTTAAAGTCTAGATATATAAAATCAATTGGGTGATTCTTGTCTGATTTGCTTGTCAGTTCATTTAACATTAATAGCATGTTGCTAGTTGCGTATCGTCCAGACAAATCCATACTGTGCTTTGTCAGTTGTTCCATTTGCAAATAAAACAGTAAAAACTTTGTTAGGTCTTCAGGTATCATTTTCTCCATTTTTTTGCAGACCACTGACGTCAAACTGATTGGTCTATAGTTCACCGCTTTAGTTTTGTCTCCCTTTCTGTAAATGGGACTGATAGTATCGTGATAGTAGTATCATGATAGTCTCATTCATCTTGGACTTCACCCATTGTCAGCGAATGGTTCATAACTTCTGAAAGAGGAGAACATAGTAGTTGTTCAAGTTCTTAGAGAACTTAGTAGTTGTTCAAGTTCTTAGAGAACTTAGTAGTTGTCAGGTCCAGGTCTGAAGCTATTGTTTCCGAAATTTATAGCATTTAATACTCGTTGGGGAGTGACGGTAATTGTTTCTATGCTGTTTATTTGTCGTTGAATTTGTGGAAATGGGCCGTAGGTTTCTTGTGTAAAAACACTCTAGAACTGGTTCGCGATTAATAGAGGATCAGTAATTGGTTCATCTGAGTTGTCTTTAGCCAAGGTAATTCGCCCGACTTTAGAACCGAATGTATTGAAATGTAGTTATAAATTTGTTCTTGTTCTCTAGGATTGATTCTTCGTACTTGCACTTTGTCAATCTGATTTGTGATATAACCTTGTTGGAGATGGTTCTGTAATCCTTATAGGCTTCGTTTGTTCTAACAGCTTCGTACCGACACCACAAATGTCTTTTCAATTGTATGATTTTCAGGATGTTGAGATTGAACCAAGCCTTGTTCGGGTATTTAATAACTTTGAAAGTTGGAACTAATTGATCCAGTGCACTGAACATTCTGTCCGTTAATCGATATATGCCCAGAACTATTAAGTTTGAAATTCATTAATTACTTTGAAAAAACATAAAGTATGAATAGAGAAAGAGGGAAAATAGCTAAAAAAAATATCAGACTTGCAGTTCTCAAAATATATGGTGAGTCGATGACCACCCGTTGGGCAAACAGGGGATAGAAAAAAATTGCAACAAAAGTTTTAAAAACCTGTTTTTTGATTTGTTTTTATATAAAATTATTGCCTGGAATATGTTGATGATAATGCTTAAAACATTTATCATGAAGTGGATGTGACATGGATCGCAAGCTTTCGTAGTCTTATTCCGACATACACGACATCTTCTAAATGTGCCAGTAATAATTAAATGTTGCTGCGAGTAGGAAGCAATTGGGGTTACTGAGGCGCTTTGAGGGGCCGTCGCACTTTTTGGATTTTCATACTCAGATAGCAATGTTCGAGCTATTTGCCGACGAAACTCTAGGCTATCCCTTTTGCAACCAAATTGGTGGGCTAGAATTTTAGAGTTTATTACGGAAACGTTAAGCGTCCAGAGTAACATTGAGAAATACCATTTTTTGGCTCTAATACTAAAAAGGTAGATCAATATCTACCTTTTGTTTTTCCTGGACCGAATACCTTTTTGTAAGGGACAAGTTGCAAATTCGTTAGACATAGTTGTTCCACTGCTGTTGTCGTTCCACCTCAGCAAAAATATTATCCTCTTTATCAACTGCACAACATTAATAAACCCTTCTTTGTTTTCACCGCCAAAACTATTATTACCGAGTACTGCCAATAATCTAGGACTGGTAAAAAAATTATCAAAAAAAAACAAAGAAAATTTGATACCTTCAACTTTTTTTTTTAAATATCAGTTATCAAAACTTAAGACCACTTTTTCGCCTAATCCGTAATCCTCAAAATCTGATTGGGAATTTTTTCCTTGGTAAATATCAAAGTTTAAACAGTAATCATTACTAAGAGCCATTACCCAAGCTTTATCTCCAAAACGTATTGGTTTTCCTCGTATGAATTGCTTGCATCCACGACGATCAAAATGGGGTATTATAGATTCGTCTATTAATATTCGGCCTTCAATTTGTGCAAAAGTTAAAAATTTATAGTTAAGTTTTTCAATCAAACGTCTAACAATTTATCATCTTTAGCGACATTATTTTCAGCAGCGTGAAAAAAGCGAAATATTTCCTCAAATCTATTTCGCCTCATTGACTTTGTTACTCAAATATTATGAGTATCTTCGTCTTTTCCAAAAGGCGGTTTCATCCTTCTTTTAGACAAAGGAACATAACGACTTAAAATTAGGATGCCTAGGAAAACATAAAATTCTTCATTGTTTATTGAAATATTCTAATATGTCCTGACTCATAAATAATTTAAAAAATTTTAAAGGATGACTTTCAAAAGTTAGAGATAAAACAGGATTATATTGACAAAAGGTTTTACTTACCACAGATTGGTCCTACATTTGATATTCAACAACAGCTTTGGAGCATTTTCTCGGTATTTCTTTTTTCGCAGGAGGTTGAGTTATTTCTTCATGAATTTCACTTCTTTCTTGTTTCTCTTCATTGTGAAATACAACTTCTGCTTCAGCTTGTAACTGACTATGGTTTAACTTAACTGGATCGTTGCAATCCTCGTTTCCAGAATTGCAGTCGTTCTCATCGCTCATATGATCAGGTGGCAAAATAAAAATATTGTCTGGAACAACTTCGCGATTTTCAAACTTTTCAATTTCCTCTAAAATCTCGGCAATTGTCAGTGGTCGATTCCTATAAAAATGTTTTTTATTAGCGCCTCTCATATAGCCAAAACGGGTCGAAATACGGGTCAAAATGGCCAAAATAAGGGAGGATTTAGGTATTTAAAATTATTGATTTTTCTAAAATATCAATATTTGCTTTCTATAATATATATTTGCTTAATACAGATAGTTACTAATAATTTTATTAAATTTACTTACCATTTATTTCAAGAAGCCATGCTGAGCCACACAAAATCTTACACTTTGAGTTTACTGTAGGGACGCTGTGATTATAATGAAAATTTCTCATGATGCCAGATTGATAAGTCAATTGTTTGTATGTTTTGTATACATTAGTGAACTTATAAAACACACTTTAAAAACAAGTGATTTATTCAAGTGGGTCGGTAACGATCCGCTGGGCATATATCGGTTAATATAATGTCGAAATCTTTGGGGCTAGATGGAGACAAATTAGATTTAGCTCAGTTTGACAGTATTTGATTCTTATATAAACTGCGTCTGACGGAAATTCACTCAGGTCCTCTATACATAATATATTAAGTGTGGTACCTTCAGACTCGTTGGCTAAGTATAAGCACACCTCCATCCCTTTTGTTATTTCAGTCTATCCTTATGATTGAATCAGTTGGAATAGAAATGAGACTATCTGGAATTATGCAGTTTAGCCATGTTTCAGTTATTACTAAGATAACGGGTTTGTCCACATTTACTGTTGCTAGGAGTTCATTGAACGTAGACAATAGAGAGTCTATGTTGGTATATTGAAATTTTATGTTGAAAATATTTGGTTCATGTTCGTTCATTAGGTTTGTTTTAGAGAACGTGTTTGTTCTATTCGCTATTCTGTATAGAAAATGGTAGGTGCATATGCCTCTCGGCCAGATGCTTGGGTTCTGTGCTTTTTCAAGTTCTAAATTTACGGACACTTTAAAAGAAGAGTACTCGTTCGAATGTTTAGATTGCACTTTAATGCACTTAGGGTTGGTAAATTGTTTTTCTCTTAGGTAGTTTCTTGGATCTTCGGCCGATACATCTGGGTTAAATCTGGAGCATGTACGTAGATGTGCAACCCTCGAGATACTATTTATTGGAGTATTTACTGCATTGCCTTCTGCTGCGGGTTTATTTATTCGTATTCGACGTTTGTTGTTTCGAATAATTTACCATCTTTCATTATCGGTTTTCTTTGATTTGGTCGGGTCCATTTTGTCCATTGTTTCATCTATAATCTTGGGCCTCTGTTGACATTGAGCTGACTGTTGTTGTCAGATCAGGTATTTAATATAAGTTAGTAGAAACGGATATATAGGGGGATAATATAGAGGTATAAAAAAGGAAAATAAAGAATTCTTTCGGCTTATCGATTATTTCTTCTAATTGATATGTTTTTGTTTTGTTTTTCATTTTAGGAGAAAATTGTGTGTTATTTTGAAAATTTAATTTAGGTTAGTGGATTTAATGAAGTTGTACGTTGTAGTTAAGTTACACATTGTAGAAAATGCCAATAAAGGTTTATTTATTATATAAGAATGACCCGAAATATCAGACTAGTACGACTAGTAGGACCACGTATATCGATTGATGTAGTGTTGCATGATGAAATACATGAGCAATACATTTTTCTTCAGATAATCTCTGAAAATTAGAAAACTTTATCGTGCCAAAACGATCTCAGGTCAAATCCATTTTTATTGTTACTGTCCCGTTTTATTATTAATTGTGGATAAAACACTTGCATCTATGTGAAACTTTGAGTAGCTAAATTAACTTTGACTTTTATTCTGACAGTCTACTTTTTATTGGTGGCGCCTTCTGTGCAGCTGTATGCAAGAGTAAAAAGATAGCCCTCTTACTAATTGTACTATTCATTCTATATAAATAAAATTAAACTCATTATTATTTAAAAACTTTTAATAACAAATAGAGTGTTCTTTATTGAAATAAAAACCTCTTGATTTGGGTGTTTTTACGTATGCAAAAAGATTTTATAAATTACACATTTAATAACAATATTATACAATTACTTGGCACAATAAGACATTAGATCCTGGTAACTACACTTTTTTATTTTCTTGAATGTAAGTGGACCTTGAATATCGTTTCAACTGCTAAAATTCAAGAAAATAATACTCAACGTTGTATAAAAAAAGTTTACACAACGTCTATTTCCTTAAAGAGATCTTCCCCATAATGTGTGACCATATAATCGTGATAATATATCATAATACATAATGGTTGGCCTACAATAATTGACGCCCATACGACTACATTACCCATACGCGGTCCAAAGTGTTTCTCGAAGTAACGAGATATGTGAGCAAGTGGAACTTGTGCCATCATGCCCAAAAAGGCCCATATTTTGAAGGTTTTTAGAGGGACGCTTACCTGAAATACAATAATGTAATTAATGAGTAATCTCATTTATATCTTTACTTAGTTTAGTATTTGACTCGATTTTGTAAGATCAGATGTTTTACGATCTGAAACTGTGAAATTATCTCTGCTTGTTAGCAGGACCTTATTCCCTACTGTACAACTCAGAATTATTTACGTGATTGAAAATAGAATAAAATTAAAATAGGTGAAATAACACTGACAATATGGAAATAGCAAATCGAAGACTGTTTTTTTGCTTTTAAACATTTTAGGATTTTGCTTTTCAGTAGAAAATTCAAAAGTGGTTAGGCTTAGCCAGGGATTGTTACATTCTTAAAAAGGAGAATTACCAGAATTATATCCTAGATATGTTTCAAAAAACTTATGGATTTATATTATACCATTAAAAAATATAGTAAATAGTGGGGAGGGGATGGCTTCTTTGTACCCTGCGTTATGACCGCCCCTGTTCTTGGCCATACTCTCTAAACTGGTTTAAACATCATTCAATATACCGCGGTTACGAACTGCCTCTGAAATCTGGATGAGTACTGTTCCGTAAGTACAAGCATTAGCAATTTGGGTAATTCGGAAACTAGTTTAATATAACCTAGAAAAGAAAATTTATTTTAACGACATTATACTCACCAGGTACTCATGAAAGAACGCGCTAACGAAGAATACTGTAACTCCACCGATAGATTTCTTATATCCCATTCCAACCAGTGGTATATATAAATGTCTAACGGCCCATCGATGTACTGGCATATTCCACGTACGCCAAAATGTTTCAATATTATTCGCATTCCACCAATCGCAATAAAATTTCCTATCGGCAAAATGCATCAATTCGCCTATCAAGTTCAGGAATGAATGGAATATGATGTAAAACATGCACAACCAAATTAGATGATTTGGAATCTATTAAAAAATTGTTATTGTAGTTAAAATACTTTGTTAAAAGAAATAACATTCAAATTTATTTAAGAACTATAAACGATAAAACAAACTTTCATATGATAATGAAAGCTTTCTTTATTTTTTTTTTGCTTTGTAGCGTGTACCTCCAAAGAATCTCAACCAGCACACGAGATTCTTCTTTGGGCAGATGTCACGTAACGACTCTCTAAACAATAGAGTAAATACTTACGTCATAGTCGGGTCGTGTGACCGAAGTAAACTCAAAGTGCCCAGGCTTACGGCCTTTTGCATCTGACTTGCTAATTCTTCAGCTTTGGTCTCGCAAGTCGGTATGATCTTAATA
>WYDF02299499.1:1746-15683 GCA_009867245.2 Adranes taylori
ATTTGTGATAGTCCATTAACAAATGTATACCTATAAATCCAAGTAACTCGTGGTCTTTTAGATTGTGCGTTTTGTGTAGCGTACAAATTACTTTGATATACAACATCATCTACTTTTACCAACATTACCAGAAAATAGTCACTGAAAGTTTCGCAGTTTGAAAAGTGTTCCTCTATTGGCCATTCGAGAAGCTTATATGGTGGAATAGTAGGATCTTTGCAGCTTCTTCGGAGACTGCTAATGGTTCTTCATCATTGAGAAACATATTAGATCGCCAAGATGTACCAGACATGTTGATTAAGAACTTTTCTTATATTTTACACTAGGAAATTTTTATTTTATTCTAAGAAATGCTCAAAATATAAACAAACATCTACTAGTTACGGGACTTTGGAGTATCTAAATTCAACAATCAACAACTTTAGCATGCCCAGAAATTATAATAACAAATAATTTATAATCTAACAAAGTAATAACTGCTGAGCACACGAAACCAGTACCACGTGTTTGAGTCGAATACGTTTTTTTCTTTCCAAACTGCCTTCTCCGTTAATCACCAAATGCAACGTTCAATAGAAAACATTTTACGCGCACAGTCCTGCCAGGGTTTGAATGAACCGTTATATGCCACACATTACATATGAATGCCGTTAAAATGATATGGAACTTACAACACCCGTCGAGAGACCAAGGGTTAATATCTTTTATTGTTATCTTATAGCCCGATGTACTGTTATCTTTAATTTCATTAATGATATTTTCTATTTCTTGTGTTGTTGCTGGTTTCAGATAGATTGTTTTGGCGTTCTCTTTACTGCGGTGTTCTATTTTGTTTGATTGTTCCTTAGACGGTATTTTTGTCCAACGTTGATGTAGAAGTCATTAAAGTTTTCACTAATTTCTTTTTGCATTAAGCTATATCTATTTCCTATTATTGTTCTTTGAGTGTTAGTTTTGTATTTATTTAATATCTCATTTATTATTCCCCAAATTTTCCGTGGATTATTCACATGTTCTTCTAATTTCCATGATAATATTTAGATTTTTCTTTTCTAATTAGCATGGTAACTTCGTTTTTTGCTTTTTGAATTTAATTTTTGCTTCTTCATCGTCTTGATTCTGTTTCATTCTTTGATATCATTTATCTCTATATCTTATAGCCTGTATTACTTCGTCCGTCAACCAATTGTTGTTACATTTTAATTTGATGCTGTGTTCATTTTTCCTTTTAGCTTCTTGTATAATTTCTGTGTTCTTTGAAGTTACATACTGAAAAGTTTTTTAGTTCTTGTTTGACTAAATTAATAACACTTCATTTTGTTTATTAGCTTAATTCCTTTTCCTTGCTGAAATCGTTCATCTTTTATTGTTAATTTCAATAGCCTATGATCTGTAAATCCAACATCTTTTATATTTTAGCTGATTAGAGTTAGAGTAGCAATGGTCTATTATTGTGCATGTATCATTATTGTTTATTCTCATTACATTGAGAAATGCACATCGATTATGTGTGATCTAACTAAAGCATTTGACGTCATGTCCCACAAAATATTTCTGAAGAAGATTCAACATTATGGCTGCCGAGGTACAGCCTATGAACTTATTAGATCGTATCGTAACTTATTAGAATATAAAACAAGCAGTAATTGTAAATGGAGAACTAAGGTCCTTCAAGCAGGTGACATGCGACATTCTCAAGGTTCACTTGCTGGACCTATCTTCTTCGTTATCTTTATGAATGATCTACCAAAACATATTCAGCAACATATCATAATGTATGCGGACGATGCTACACAATCACAGAACGATTGAAGGAAGAGACAGAAGCCTAGAAGATGGAATGAAATCTGCCTCTGACTGGTTCCGTCATAACCAACTCCTATTAAACAATTCTTCATTTATGTAGATATTATTGTTGTTAATTGTTTGTATGAGACATTTGTGTGGAGTAAGTCTTCCTTTTCTAGTTGTATATATCCCATGTTTTCTATTTTTATATTGCTGCACAGTAAGCTTACTAGGCCAGCAAAACATTAAATGCAAATTCGTGCGAAGCACGCCTTTTCCATACTTTAAAAAGTATCCAATGCAAAGGCCTGCAATACACGCATCTTGCACTCAACGTAATTTATGCCATGTCTGTATTATCTATTTTATTTTATATGTGAATTATTAAATGAAACAGAGTTCAAAATCTAGTAAACATTTCAGAGGACGCTTTGCGAATCATGGCAGCTGGAGGCTTTTATATCAATCAACAAAAAATTAAGAATCCAGAAGAAATTATTAGCAGAAGTGTCCATGTCTTACCAAATAATGTTAGTTTATTGCGAGTGGGAAAAAAGAATTATTATATTGTTAAATGGAAAACGTGACTTTTAATAAATATTATTTAGTAAATGTTTTGTATCACTTTTGTAGATTTAATATAACTGACAAAAGACGGTTTATTTGATATTAACTGCTGCTAATTTTATAGATTGTTTTGATATTTAATCAATAATTATTTAGATATTAGTATTTATATAAAAATTTATATTGAAAATTATCGATGTAGATAAGTATCAAATACATTGGTAACATTCAGAAGCAATGTAGAATTTTGTCCTGTATGTAGAGCACTCACAAAATGACGTCACCACTTAAATTTTGCTTTCAGTATAAATAAATCATATAATTTTTGCCCACTTTATATTTTATTCTCCATAATAGATGTCGTATTGGAAGGGATGTCTTTTAATTTTGCGTATAGCTTCAACAAAAAGCAATAGTTTAAATTTAGTCCTTTATTGTTTTTCAAAGTACTTGCCACCATTGCCGATGCATTTTTGCATTTGCTCGAACCAATTGTTAAAGCACGTATTCCACTGGATGATCCGACGCTGTGGGTTGTTTTTTGCAGCTCAGAAATTATTTCTGGCAAACAAACAATCAGCAGTTACCGTCTTTCGACTTTGTAAAGTAATTCTAGGCGACATGTCCGGATTTTGATACAAAAATTGCGACCATCTTTTTCGACACACTGTGAGAACGGATAACTTTGGTTGGGTTCTCCTCATCTTGAAATACCCAAACAGTAGAGTGACGTTTATTCTCGGGTTCATAAGAATAAATCAAAGTCTCGTCACCCCTCACGATACTGTACACATTTTTGGAGCGGCCTCTGTTGAAACGATTCAGAGTTCTTCAGCCCCAAGTGACCAACGAGAAACTGATTTTGTCATGCCCAACTCATCATGTAAAATCCTATGGATTGAGGACTTAGAAATACACACGGAACTTTCGATCTCTCGGTAACTTAACATGACGGTCTTCATTAATCATCATCTCGCGCACAGCATTAACGTTTTCCTGGGTGATCGCTGATTTTTGTGGACGTGGTCTGCGATTTGTGTGTCCACGTTTGAATTCAGAGTACCAACGAGGAATTGTCGATTGATATGATTGTTGCGATAACCTTCTTGGAAAGTTGTAAAACATTATCGCTCGGAAATGCTCTCGATTCAATTTCATGTTTCTGAACGCCTTACTAACTTTAAAGATTCACTGTGATTAAACTATTTGACGAAGTTGACATATTTTCACGAAATTTTCAACACGTGTTGATATCATGTTGAAGTTAATTTCGAAACCATATGTTTTTTACTTGCGCCTTCTATGTGGCTACACTCTACTTTATGCAATTTAAGGACTGCTTTCGCATAATAAAGTTATAGAAAGGCGGTGAGTGTAAACTGTCTTATTACACATTGTGCCAGCATTGTCAACTACAGAAGTATTGTAGGTCATGAAACAAGTAGCTTTTGTAGTTTACAGTCCGCAATACACTTTTAAGTGAATTATTTACACGCTGTTACAATAAACTATTGCAATTTTGGATAGTAATTCGTCTTTGAGGGCACGTATGCGCGCAGTGAACGAAAATAAGACTATCATGATATACAATCTATATGCTAAATTAAAATGGCATACCTCGTGTCAGGAAGTCATGTAATTAAATTAGCGACTTTAGAATGATAATGTAACTTAATTGCAACACGTATTTATGGGCACATACGCACACTCAGATTTTATACAAAAATTTAACATACAAGGATGACATTTCTATCCGACAAATCCTGAATCCGTATACTCCAGAACAGATCAGATAGTCTTCTTATGTCAATAAAAACGATACGAGGATATTATATTGTTTATAAATTTATATCAACAGATATATGTGACTATTTATTTACATATTAACTATTATTTTATAATTGTTTTGCAAATCTTTGGATTTCAAATATTTAGTTTTATTTTTACTATTTAAGCCTGTTTAGTCCAGTAACTTTATAATCATTTGGGTAAATGAAAAAAATATCTTAAATTTGTTATAATGCGAGATATTATTCTAGAAACGTATCTATTAAAACGTTGTTACAGGTGATATTTATGTTTGATGGATCACATTTACCACATTGTTCCTCCTGTTGTTGACGTCGGTCGAATATAATAAAAGGCTTTTGTATCAAGATTAGAAAAATATAAGTTGCTTGTTATGATGCGTACGGTTGAAGCCTGATAGAATAAGCATTTGATGTCATGTAGCTTTTGATTATCTCGATTACCAAAGAACTGCTTTTATTTTCGTACTGTTCTTACTTTTTTTTCGTTTATTTCTTTTCGCTGTTATTTACTGTATGAGTTCGTAGAAGGTTTAAAAGAGTATGATTGGAGCGACATTATATCCACTTCATGACTGTAGATATGGAAGAACTCTGGTGCTAATCACAACGAACTCCTAGTACGTTAGTAAATTAGCAAGGTCTGGTTGTGGTGGCGTTCAAAAATTGCCCCCGTGGTAGTAGCGATGGTATTGAAAGGGAAACTTTTCACTTTAGCTTCAGACCCTCTTCCGGTCTTTCTATTTACTTCATGCGTATGCGATAATATTCATATTTGTTCTCTCTCGTTTGTGATTAACTGAAAGTAATCTGGTCGGAATGGTCCCCTCTCTGTGCTCAATACTTCTAAAACGCCTCCCGCTTATTGTTTTCTCGTTCGTGCTTCTGCGATAGCGGCTCTCTTGTCTCATCTATTGGATTGGGGATAATGACCTATCTGGATTTAGCGAAGAAAATCATCGAAATTTAACAATAGTGGGAGTCTGATGATATGAAAATATCTGTATTAGTTATTTTAATTTTCCGTTTGAGACTGTTCAGTCGATAACAACGTCTTCGTACTTTCATGTTTCAGATACTCTAAATTGTTGCCTTTGCGAATAAATTTTTTATTGATATTCGCACAACTTCTACGTACTATTTAATTTCATATGAAATAAAATCTCGTTATTTACGTTATTATAATTCGAAGGTCTGTGTTAAATAAAATATCTACTACAGTCTAGCAAAGATATTTTATTTAGGATTTTAGAAATACTAGTACACACCTCCTAGGTTCTTAATAGTAAAATTAAAAATGTTTTAAATACAAATAAAATTTACAAACTTATACGCATTATAATTTTATATTAAACACAATCTGACTAGATATTTTCATTATTATAATAAAGTTTTTTATAAAATAAAACTTAGGTAGCATATCTTATAATGTATTAGTGCAATTATTTGAAATTAACACCAAATCTTTTATATCATGTGGGTGCTAACTATATTATGCGTGCATTGGTATTCGAAGAAATCGAATACCTTTTCAAAACTGCTATGTGCCTATTATCGAAAATTGTTTTGAATAAAAGCAAAACGTTATAGTATACAAATTCATTGATTTTTCGTATACAAATGTAATCGTTGTATGTTACGTTTTTATATAACCCGGAGTATACGTGCGTAGGAGCCTTTACTTACGCCTTGAAATTAAAATATTCTAAACTCGTTAATTTAATTGTAAAAAAAAAACACGAGTTGACATAATACGATGTCTATTGAAAAGAACAAAATATAAACTGAGCAGAACTTATATGCTTTATTCATACTGTAAGTAGGACACCTTAAAATGTTAAGTCATTTTAAGGTGTCCTACACACAAGACAAAAGGCTGTAATGCTTTTGAATGCTAGTAACTGTTTGATATTTATCTACAGCGATAATGTTCAATATAAATTTTTATATAATCACTAGTATCAATTAAATATGCAATTACTTTGGTATGAGAAATTTGAAAACATGGTGTAACGCAGTCTAGTATTACTCATCTTGTTTATATAACGACTAATTTTGTTTATATAACTAGTTGAAATATGATAACGATATCTGGTGAGCCAGCGATTTCGAGGTCAAAAGTCTAGACATAAATAAAACCTGTCTCGACATGAATAAAATTCCTCGAAAACGGTCTAGACATGGTAACCGAAAGTATGCGTAGAAGTGGAGTAGTATAAAACCTCGTATATCCGGTTGCCATGTTTAGTTCTCTTTAAGCGTTCGTTTGTCCAAGTACTGTTTATAAAAGTACAAAGTACTACTCATCGTTTCCTTTGTTATGCGGTTTTTAAACATCCGCGCAGTATCACTGCTAGTGGGGAACAAAACGAAGAATATGTCATTCCGCAAGTCGTAATAATTCGGAAGTTCTGGGGGATTACCTGGAACTTGAGTGTGCGCTAGTTCGGCAGCAGAGTATTGTTTTGTATTTTCTGCTAATTTAACTGGCTCGATCATTTCTTACAACGTAATCAATTACAGATCCTCTCATGTGCCTTCTGGATATTATCTTTCATTATTCTCTTCACAAATAAGTACTCTTCTTTAACTCACTCAACAAATATTTTTGCTGAGGCTGAATAAGAGGTTGGAAAAGGAACATTTTATATGAGGTAGCTGGTGAGGTAATGGACCCATCGCGGTAGCGAAAGTGTTAATGGTTCTTTTAAAATAATGGCAATATGGTGTTTCCCTTACATTCTATTCGACATCTACGACAATGTGATAAAAGAGAGAATTTCTCGCCTCTAACCGTGAGAGAGGATTCAAGACTATTTGAAAGCCTTTCGCTAAAAAAAAGCGAATAAATGCAGGTACCTTTACCATCTACTGAAGTTTTATGGAAATTCAAACAAAATAATGGAAATTACGAACGTATATTATTTATTTAAAGAAATTAACAAAATACGATATTATATCTTAAACTAACCGAAATTAGTTGGAAATTAATTTTCTTTTTTAAAGTTTTTGAAATATATATTCTCTTACAACGAAAAGTAAAAACACTGCTGAACTATATAAACTTTCGGAAGTGTACATGCCAAAACTGGTTTAAACTGATTACTGTTATTCACGCAGATTGAACTTTCCTAAAGTAATGATAGATATCTATAATTATTATGCAATAATGATTAGTAAAATGTCTTTTTACTATATTTACCGCAACAAGTGCTAATGGAATTCTACAATAAACACAAAAACTAGAAAAATTAATTTTATCTCACTGGTTAATCAGTTGAGGCGTAAACAAAAATACATAATCGAGAAAAAATATTTAGACGATATTTTTCACTTTTAGTAAATTCATATTTTGTGATTTATCTCTTAATCACATAAGTAATATAATTTATCAACTTTCGCTGCCTCTAAACGTTGGATTATTATTGAATGACTCCTACAGAGAAAATATAAGAATAATGGGAAATAGTGTTGTGAGTTGGGTAACAGTTAGAAGACAAGGAGATCTAAACGGACTAATCAACTTGATGAAGAAATGCAATTTAATAAAAGCTTTCAACCAGAATGACGTCTCATATCTCATATCCAACTTATTAATCCCTTTTTTTTTTCACTGTTATTTGAAAGAAATTGTGCAAGCTACTTACTTAACGGACCATTTACCACTTAAAATGTCAAGCATAGCAGTGAGAAAGGGAAATAGTAAATCAGAATTAGACTTTGTAGAGAAACTAAAGTCTCTTAACTCGAATAATAAACACTCAGAGGATACTTTAGAAAATTTGGACAACATATTTATGACAACTTTTTATAGGTCAACTTTGTCTAAAATTTTTGACACACGTTATGCAATATACAAAAAAATCATATTGGAATCATTAAATCTGTGGCAAAAATAATTAAAATCACTATAGGTTTGCGACAGTAAAAGTGTTAATCAATTCTACTTATCTTGTCACGGAACAATTTGCAAAAACAAAAATCACAATTGCAAATTTGAAATGACAGAGAATATGATGCGTGAATTTTCTATCCGTTAAATAGACTGTTTATGACATCATGTGCCAGAACAAAATAAATGACTAAAAAGTACAAAAAACTCAATAGAAAAATTATTGATACTACTTATGTTTGGACTTCTTCTTCTTTTTCTGCTTCTTCTTATGCTTTCGTCTCCTTCGTTCTCGCTCCTCCTCATCGGTGGATGAACTCTCACTCGTACTATCATCACTACTCGAACTCTGTTCCTTTCTTCGTCGCTTTCGATGTTTCTTACGCCGTTTACGTTTACGCTCTTCTTCCGAGCTAGAAGAACTATCCGAACTGCTATCCGTGCTATTTTCAACTTTGATCTTATCGCGTTTAGATCTGTTTTCACTACTTTTGGCTTGATCTGTACGATCGGATTTCTTTTTACTGATTCCGCTAGTCACCTCTTCATCGCCAGTTTCCATATCATAGTCTGGTTCAAAGCTGGCTTCATCTAATGTTGTTTTTCTTTTTTCAGTAGTAAGTTGTCGTTTACTGCTTTCGGCTATTACCGAATCGTCTTTTTTAACCGATTTGATTATAGTCTTTTCCTTTTCTTTATCGCGTTTAATCTTTTTCTCTTTCTTTTTATGTTTCCTATCTTCTGGACTTTTAGTATGTGATCGTTTACGTAATTTATCTGTTCGTCTATGATCGTCACCAGATTTTCTATATTCTCTTGATTTGTGACTTTCCTCGACTCTTCTATATGTTCTCCTATCCCGGTCATAGCGCTGATGTCGTCTATGTACCTCATCCAAATCTATTACTTGACGTCTGTTGCTGTCCTGAGTAGGGCGCATTTCTATAGCTCGCTTAGAAAATGGACTCAATGTACGTGATCTGTTTCTCGCATATCTATCGACATGTACGATTCGATCTAGATCATCAACTTTGCATCCTAAACGTTCCTTTACTGATAATCTAACTGGAGCTTTAGGTACTGGTGCTTCAACCTTCAATCTTTCTGGATACTCCAAACATATAATTTCCTCTTCAAAATCGTATGTAACATTCGGTACAGGTTCAACTATAGGCGCTTGTTTCTGTTGTTGTGGACGTTGTTTTAATTCCTCCTCATCTGGTTGAGTTGGGTCTGACGGCTTTTCTCCTGAATATAATTTAATTCGATCCGAACTGATTTTTTTGATTTCTATAGGTCGAATTGCATTGATCGCTTTAGCGAAAATTGCATTTTCAGCACGTTTAAGAACCTCATTTGTGACAACTTTATTAGTTCCAGCTAGTTTAGAATCTTGATCCGCATTCGCTGAATCACCGTGTGTTGGACTAGCGTATTGATCGTCCATCATTTCCCATTTGGATTTTTCAGGTAATGTAGCAAACATTTCTTTCTCTAATTCCGATTTTAATTCAATTCCAGTATGTATCTCCAGGAGGTCATCAGTTTCTTTACTACTATCAACTTCTTCGTTATTTTCTTCTTCTACTTCAGTCCTGACATCAGCTTCTTCCTTTTGCTGGAGAGTTAATGGAGGAGATTTAATTTCAACATCAGTTTTGGTTACTGACGTCAAGACTGGAATAGGGCTTGTTTCCTTCACTTTAATATTAGAAACATCTTTAGTAGTGCTGGTTTCTTCTAGCTTAACGATTTGTTCTACACCAGCTGGTTTTATGTCTTTAGATATGTTTACATCATTAGATTTAGGTTTACCGATATTTGGATCATTAGTCTTGAGTGGTGGACTCAAAGTAGCCTCTTTATCTTTTACAGGATCATCCAAAAGTTTAACGGAAGACTCCTCTTTAATAATGGGATCTGATTCTTGTTTTTGTTGTGGAGGTTCATGTTTCGGAGAGAGGCCCTCTTCTGTTTTAATCTCTTCGATCTTCGTCTCTTTCTTTTCCTTAAGTTTCTCTTTCTCTTGTTTGGCTTTTTCCTCCTTCTTTTGTTCACGTTTTTCTTTTTTCTCCTTTTTCTTCTTTTTATCTGCTTCTTTTTTATCCTTTTTTTTCTTTTTTTCTGCTTTCCTTTTACTAATCTTCTCATCATCAGAATGATCTCTTTCGTCTCTTTCGCGTTTCTTATCTTTGTCATCTCGTCTATTTTCTTTATCTTTACTTCTTCTCACCTCCTCACGTCTTCTAGATGAAGAATCATCTCTCCTCCTGTGTCTTTGTCTATCATCTGGACTATCTCCTCTTCTATCTCTGGATGATGGCTGTCTTCTTTTATCTCTATCTGGATAATTATCTCGTCGCCTTTGTGGATTATTTAGAGCAGGCGGTGGCGTATTAGCTCTTCTATCGTAGGGTGTCGGATATTTTTTCGTTTCCGTCATCGGTGGTATGGTGGATTCTTCACCTGGAGGTGGTGGCTGGTCTGCTTCAACACTGGTTGTTCCAGGTGGCGCTACCTCTTCTGGATGGTGTGGTTGATATGTACCAACATATCCCGGTGTTACCATTGATTGGGGAGGCTGCTGTGTTGGCATTGGTTGCGTAACGTAGCCGATATATGGTGGTGGTTGTTGTTGATCACGTCCGATTGGAGGAGGAGGAACAAATCTAAAAATTTAAGAAAAAAGAAAAACCAAAGAAATTAGCTACTAGTTTAGTCATATTATATTATATATTTATAATTATTAACGATAGTATGTCGTTTTTGTTATTTTAGATGTATATAGTGTAAAAGTAAACATAAAATTGTAGATTTTTCTTCAAATTTAAGAAACTGGGATATTTTTCCGTCTTTACTCTCCATGATAATGTTTGTTCTATTAAGTTTCAATGCAATTAAATTTGCTGGCATGTATTGTAATTTTATAGCATGTAATGAAAAACAAGAACAGGTTCTTACAGATGGGAAACCAAGAGTATACTGTAACAACAGCATTTACCGTACGTAAAGCAGTGTAACTCTTTGTCCTAAAGACGATGAGGAATGTAGTACTAAAATAATTGGAACCAGAATTTTTGGAGCGACAAAATATAAAGTTTAAATTTATAGCTATTGGTTAACCTATGAAGGTTAAACTACTATATTTGGAAAGCCGAAGGGGTAAATATAATAAAATGAAAGTATGTTTAATGAGAAGATCTGTCCGTTTACAAAAAAAGCTCTTTTCAGCTGCACTACACTCCTGAGGGGAAGAAATCCGACCTGAAAGACAAAGCAGAACATTTAACTAGTAAATGTCGTAGACTGTGGAAAGCAAGTGGGGAAACCATCGCATTAAATTCCTCAGAAAACAAACTACTACGGAAAGTACATCACAAAATTTGATCTATGAAGTGTGATTGTATTATTTAAATATCAAAAAAAAAAAAACAAAAAAAAACGGGCCTTTGGATGTAAGCCCCCCCCCCTCCTTGGTTAGGGTTCTGTTGATAAACATGTCCAATGCATTTAAACGGTAAGAAAGATAGTTTTAGCATGATGGGGCTCTCATTCACCAGGCCGCAATGAATAATCAGTCACTAAATCATGGATTAAAAGAAAATGGCCAATAGATTGGCTGAAATCCTATGATTAAGCGTCTTTTCAATAAAAGAAGTTTTACATTTCACTAGTGACAAATAAACGAGTCAGCGGAAGGCTTACATAAACTACGATCTCTTAAGTGATCAAATTTATTTCCATTGATAAAAACCTCTTATTACAGAAAGAAGTTATTGCCTCTTTAAAGTAATCCAGTTGGTGACGAAACTCTGTGGAATGGGATGTATTCCAGTTTCTTTAGACTACCTTTTCCGCGGAGCGTTCAGCTTTTTGCTTTCGTCGACGATGTTGCTGTTACGGCAAAACATAAATACGTTGCAAACCTACAGGAAGACCTCAATAAAGCAATTGGTAAAAACGAAGGTTATATGGCTGACGCGAAGAATAAAAGTGGCCCCTGATGATATCAGGGTGCTGGGACATCAGCTATGTTTCATTAATGAGGTTAAATATTTGGGAATAGTGCTGGACAAGTCGCCGCACATGTGAAACATGCTACGGAAAGGGCCAGTACAATGAGCTCTCAGGATGCTAGATTGATGCCAAGAGGCTCTCTACGCAGCGGCAACCTGGGACAGCAAGGACTGCAGTGCTCCTGGAAAGGACACAATGCGAAGGTCTTCTCGGCGTTACATGTGCATATCGAATAGTGTTTCTCGACGCACTGAATGTTATTGCAGGCATTGTGCCAATAAAGCTCCTGGCTCCAGAAAGAGCAAGAACCTACACGCGAAGGACATTGTCTATATAAGAATGCTCAGAGTTCCTAACTAGCTGACAGGCGAAATGGAACAGCAGCGTTAAAGGCAGATGGACGCATAGCCTCATCCTTTGTGTTAGAACCTGACATGGCGCGAAGCGCGATAACCTTAACTATTACCTCACCAAAACTACCATGGCTAACTGGCCATGGTAGTTTAGGTGTATACCTGCACCACATAGGGCACAGGCCATCAGATGTACATGAATATTGTGACTCTGGAAGCAGTGATAGCGTTGGTGGACAATGGGCGAGCCTTTTCTCAGTTTAGGGCTAGCAAGCAAAGTCTATGAAACTGGCAGGTCATCTTACTGAAGTCATGTGAAAACTGGTACTGGTAAGGTTTGACCCTCGCCCCCGAGATGTTTTGGTGGGTCCCATCTTTGCAAACAGAGGTGAACCTCACATAACCACAGGCTAACCATTTGGGTAGTCGACTTTAGCGATTTTCCTCTCGGTAGAAAAAAAAAAGTGGAAACAAATCTCATAAGTTTATAATTAAATTTTACAAAGGAAAAGGTATCCCTTGATGATATGGAAACAAATGGGGTTCATTCAAAAATTCAGACTACTATTTCTTAAAATTAATTATTAATTTCTATCTCTAGATACATTTCAATGAATAAATATCACTAATGCTTATTTCCAAATACCAAACGTGAGCTATGTTTCACGTCTACCGATAACGTTAACATGCTACGAAAAGCATAAATGTATAATGTTGGTTGAAGTCAAATGAACTTCCTTGCTGAGACCCTGAAAGGCTTTTCTCAAGCATGTATTGCAATATTACCGTTTATGTGAAATAATCCATACAGATAATTGAATATATTAAAAATGGAGTTGAATGCTTGAAAAAAGTTATTAAAAATGGTTAATGTAAGTAAGAGTAATAATCCATTATTTTTAGATCTAAAAATAATAGGAAATTATTAAACACAAGTTTTAGTCAACCTTAATATAAGCGTTGAAATTAGGTTACGGGTGTGAATATTATACAAAATTCTTTACAGCTGCTTTACTTATAAGCCCCCCCCCCCCCCACAAAAATGCCACTGTTTGTCTAAAATGCCACTCATTTTACGACCGCTTCTCAAGTCTTTGCGTTTAATATTTTGCCGTTCGTAATGAACAAGTCCTTAGTTCGGCAAAATTAAAATAGTTAATGTTACGTGTATGAAAATATTCATTTAGATGTAAAAATAGGAAAAGAAAGGTAAATATCAAAAGGTCGAAATCTTTGAAGCTCTTGACATTTCTTATGAAGTAATTATAATTGACGATAAGATTGGGATGAAAATAAATAAAATTTGAGCCAATACAACAATGAAACAACTAGCCTCACAATTATAAAAAAATAGTTTCGAATGTAGTCTAAAAATTGTGTTTAATAACTCGCGACAATTTTAGTTAATAATGTACTACCTATGAAATTCTTCAAACACCTATACTTGTTTACTTGTCAAAACTCCAAACATTCCTCGGTGCGATGCTAGTCTCGTTGTTGTCCAAGTTCTTG
>WYDF02299510.1:0-15682 GCA_009867245.2 Adranes taylori
TTTTCCTGTGATTTCATGGCGCTCCTCGTAGGTGAAATACCGATATTAAAAACAGCTTTTAAAATTTATTTATAAATATTAACAATATTGCTATATTGATCAAAGTTTAATTTTCCAAGTATATATGATTAAAAACATAATATAATGTTAGTGAGAGGGCTGTGTAATAACACTAATTTCTTGATGTTTGGTGCCATATTTATCAGCCGCAATAAAATCTCCGCGATTCATTACGGATAATCCATTATAGACTTGTTACCTTTCTTTGTAAGCAAATTGCTAACTACGCTAAATCCCCTTTTGGCTAAATATGATGAATACGATGAAAGAATTCTTTGGTGCAGCCCAAAAAGCCGTATATAATCAAGGAACTTGCCTTTGATATCAAAATTCATAATATCCATTTTTTATTTCAATTTTGTATCTCTTCATTTGTTGACAGTTCTTTTAACTCCTCCTGTAGTAATAATTTTACTGCTTTTATGTTTGAAAAAGGATCTAGTCCGAATCTGAAATAATCATGTTAAATATATGTTGAGATCTATTTAAAGAATCTTCTTTAAATGTTGATAATATACCAACATGTCATCATCATTTTTTTGTAGAAATAATGATCATTTGTTTCTAGAAATGAATGATTTTAAAAGTGATAAAATTGTCTTCAACCCAAATTTTCTTTGTACAGGGTAAGTTTTGATATCAACTAGTTTTTACAAATAAAATGAAATTGAAACTGACAATAATGATAACAAAATCATTTGTCAAAACTCAAACATTAAATTTGACGATACCTATATTTTGACATAATCATTGATCATGATCTTAACTATATTCTAATTATAAAATCAAAATTGTCGGCACATTTTTGTAAGTATTGTCAGAGTGACGGCTGTTAGTTTTCAGCGCTTCCTAAATGTGTATACGACCAAAAAAGCCCCTTTAGATATTTTCAACGTAGACACTACCAACCCTGCTGGGAACTATCGGTGTATCCCTTGAAGTAGTAGGAGATAGTGGACTCTGCCGAACCCACAACCCAACGAGACCTTGTCTCAATTTGTTCTAATCGTAATCAACGCTGTCATTTCTGGAGTCTAACAAATTTTGTTTGCGCGTTTGACAGCTATCATTTGAAAAATCAATATGGCGGCGGACAGATAATTTTTGGATCATTTCATAATCATCATTTCTAGATCATTTTATTTTCGGCCTCAATTTTGTCGGGAAGTTTTAATTGCTGACCGGAGGCACGTTCGGGGCTTCGTTCGAATATCTTTATAGATCTTCGTATATCACCGCGTTGATAAGAATGTAAACAAACATTTTTATTTTTATTATTATTAAGGAAGTATTTACGACTTGCTTACGGAATTGTCGATGTTTCAATGGCGATAAAATGGCTCAATAGCATATTTTCTGAGTCTATGCTTAAATATAATTTCAATATGTTTGTGATTCTTTCGGTATCTTTTAATTTTTTATTACTATCATTTTAGTTAACGAAATCAGAAGATCGACAGATTCAATCCCCGAAACAAACATTATCGACAGCTCATCTGCACACGAACCAACTCGTGAAAGTTCGCTTACAGCCGACGCTGACTTGGACGGCGAGTATAATGGCAGCAGCAGCAGTAACGATGAGAGGCAACAGCGGACGAAATTCGCCAATCATCCTAATGTCGAATTGAACCGAGAAAATCGGTTGCAACAAGATCATGAAAACGACGCTCACATGTTATCGCTTTTAGTTGAAAACGCCTCGCAACGTCTATTTTTAGATCCTAATTTGGTTGCAAAGAGAATTGAGCACAACGAGAAAGTAGTTAATAATTCAAGTGGAGAAGATGAAAAGCAATCATTCCTAGCTAACGGTAATTGGCTATTTTTAACTCTTATCATCAAATAACATGTGCCTACACACCCAGATTTCTTTTTGAAAAACTTTTTTTTCAATCTCAGGGAACTCCAGGAATTGTATTAGTCAATGAAAATTTCGAAATATTGTTGAATCACTATTTTTCCTCATTCATCAACAGCATCATACGGAAGTATGCATAATGATAATTCAGAACTAAAAAAAAAGAACAAACAACGCATTACTTTCAGATAATTTACGCAATGATTTAAGCTAAGTAATAAATGCTGTGAATTTGTAATACATTCGAAATGAAAAAAACACTACAAATTCGAAATGAAAAATTACTCTAGACAGATTAAGTTAATATCTATGTTGATAATAAATAACACTGAAATTATTTTATGTCTAGATTGGTTTTGAGATACTGATGTTTATTAGTCATTATTTATGTAATCGTTTTTTCGTGTTTCATATATGTAAATTAGAGTTGTAAACGTAAATTAGAGTGTAAACGCAATTTTCTTTTGTTTGGCAGAACCATCTTTGCTTATTAGTAGCGTAGTTTCCAATCGGGATATCAATAACATTGCTTTTATTGATGACTCGCCGATTAAAAAGAGACCTCATTTGAATTATCCACATCGCCTCTATGAACAAAATCTGGCATTGACATCAATAGACAATCATAAGAAACATCATATTTCATCGCAAAATATAGCTCAATATCTTGATAGTACAGAAAATGGTGTTTTGGAAGGACATGAAGAATCTGATGCACTTTTACCAAATGGAGGTAATATTGATATTACAATCATTTCCAATTTATTTTTAATTTGAATAAAAATTAGGAGGCTCAGTAAAAATGAGGAAACAAATCCTTGGTATAATTATGTGAAAAGTATTATAATGAATCTTTATAACATCAAATTAATTAGGAACGAGGACAAATTGCCTTGTTACAATGCGTATTATTTTGTTTTTAATTAATTTGTATTGATAGTTAGGTTAATTATGCTAAGTTAAAATTTATTAGTATTATAAAAATGTACAAGAATGCTATCTTATCCCTGAATCCAACTATTCTCGATTGCAAAAGTTTTGAACCCTCTTATTAACTCTTAATAATATAAAACTGAAGCAGCAAGAATTCTCAATAAATTTCAAGGTGATGAAACAAAGCTTTTTTGAGAAAAATCCGAATAAATTGTTTTTATTTTTAATTATTTACATAAGTAAATATAAAACAAGTTTCTTTGGACATTACTTTTGCGAAAATTCCTGCTCTGTACATTTAATATATTATGTCTAATCTGTGTTATATATATTTTGTAGTATGCTGACTGATCAATTTAACAAACCATTTTGTGACCATTAATTTGAAAGAGAGGGGAAGGGTGGGTTATATTACGTAATACAGGTAACCCTCCTATAACACGCTAGATAGATTCTAGAAATTCCGTGTTGTGTGAAACCGTGTTATACAAAACTAGGAGCCAATACGGAGAGATGCGTATTGGATTTTTAAAACAAATTTCTTATTAATTCAACGATTTTTAATAAAAATGTAAAAAAACTTAAGTAAACAAAAAGTTTCTGTTCTCATTTAATTTAAGCTCATTTTATTAAATTTCTTCTTTATCATTGGTCAGCACAATGAGCGAGAGCGTCTTTTCGGTCGAATGATATCATCACTTTCTGACCCCATTTCTTTATTAAAATTTTTTGCATCTTCTGCCCTCTTTAAAAAATCTGTAATTTTAGTCTGTTTGCTTTGTAGTAAATGTCATTGTATGGAGATAGGTAATTTTCCAGCACCCTTTTGAACTGTCGGCTTCTTTCAGCACAAGGATCATTAGTCAAGAAAAATTATTGAAGATTTTTCGCTAAGGAAGTCTACTCTGTAACTTTTGTAGATAAAATTAGTAACTTCACAATTTTCATCAGAGCTGTCGTCTTTGGGCGTCATTTTCACTAAATCTGCTTCACCAATTTCTTCTTCCACTAATACATCTTGAACGACCACAAAACCTTCGCCTCCGATCGATTTAGCAAGTGTAATATTCTCCCAATCCCATTTCCTTGGGGGTTCAAGCAATGTTTCTATTGACAATGGTTATATCTTCTTCCACTAAGCATTTAGGGTTGTTTTTTTAGTTCTTTTATGACCATGGGTTATAATGTATGATTTTTTTATACTATGAAGGTCAGCCGAGGCGGATTCTTCTTCAATTCTGTCGCTATGAATTGCAAAATTTTTTAAACCGTTACTTCTCAAAAAGTCTGTGTTTACAGGAGTTTCTCAACTTTTTTTAAGGTGTTTGTAAATTTTGAGACTTTTTTCTCTAATGACATCACCGCCGAATGGAGTCTTTTTTGTACAACAATCTTCAGTCCAAATGCTGAGTGCATTTTCCATTTTCTCCATAATTGCGAGCTGCATATTTTGCGGATATTGAAGGTCCTGCAGTAACTGTACTTCTAATTTAGACTGTATGCAATGTCAGATGCCTTTTCTCCTTTTAAGTATTTAAAATTTGTATTTTTGTTTCCAACGAAATAATTTTTTTAGTTGGTGTTTTACTTTCAGACATACTTTAGGTCAATTACATCTAAAAATGACAGAGCTAATCAGTAACACATACCAAAAAGTTTTTTTTAAAGTTTCTTCCAAAATCACATTTACGCAATTTATGCAATCCACTAACTGAACGCTTGGAACACAATATTCATACTATGTAAATGATGGGCACGACTCAATTTCAAAGAATCTCAATGTCATGTTTGTACGCAATAATTGTTTCGAAATAATATTTACAGGGTGAAAATGGGCTGAAACTAGAGAATATGTGAATTTGGAGAAATGTGATTTCAATGGCTTTGTGATAATTGTTTTTCAACTATATGCAAAGTTGTGGAATGGACGTGCGGCTGAAAAGCTTATTTTTGGCGTTTCCAAAAAGTACTAAACGAAATATGTACGACTTTTAGTTCTAAAAGAGCAGTCGGACTTCGTACGCCGGACTGTCTTTGTCTTATGAATTAGTCCGCTTTGGCACGGTCTACTGCCGTTTTTGACTTCATATGTCCTCCTTTGAGTCACTTCGCTTTGCGTAAAATTGAGGTCTCTGAGTCTTACACTTGTTCACCAAGTTTTATTTTTTCCCTATCTTTTATAGTTCCTGAAATATATCAAAAAGTTTGAAAAGTTTTAAATGTGGCAACATCGCGCTCTATACCACTTGGGGGAATGGCATTACTTTCATTCGACACATAATACAATACACTATATGCGAGCGAAATTGCAGTCTTCTAATTTTAAAACTGAATTTCTCAATAAAATAATCATAGCCCCTCCAACAATTATAATGTGTACCCGCCACTGTTAACAAGATTTATTCAATTTAGCAGTTTATATGTCTCATACAACGTCAAATAATTTTTCCTGTAACTTTGCATATATGAGCTATTACGTATGGCTTACATGTATATAATATGATTGTTGAACGTCGGTTGCCATGGCAAGTTGCAAAATTTTAAGTTATTAAGGGTCATGTCTTTGAAATGATAAGAGCTAGTCCCATCATATGTATTATCGTTGTAAAGCAAATCGCAAGGGCTACCAAAATATAAGAAAATATACAGGGTGTTACTAAAAAGTTAAAAAAAATTATTGCTCAAAATCGGTCTCAGTTGCAAGTATATTTAGTTGCTCACACTGACAAAATTGAGCTCCCTGGTCTTACATACGTGCCCCAAGTTTCATTTTTCCAGCTTTCATAGGAACCGAGATATTTAGAGTAGTACACTTTTTTTAAAGGTCAAATTACTCCAGTACTATGACGTGCGAGGTTTTTACACTCGCTTAATCGCTTAAGTATGAAAGGAACTTTCGACATAAGAAATTTTAAAAAATGTTGCGAAACTTTTCGAGAAAATGGACCCTAAAGTTAGCAAAACAAAACCCTGTATATACGTTAAATTGTGATTTTGGAAAAAAATGTTCCAACAAAATCGACCGGCCTTTATGTAGCCTATACAATAAAGTTTATTCGAATGTCCTATCTTTTATCGTTCCTGAGATATTTCAAAAAGTTTGTTAAGCTTCAACGCGGCAACACCGCTTCCTATACAATTTGGCAACATGGGAAATTTTTATTCGATGCATAATACAAAGCGCTATATGTGTGCAAAATTTCAATCTCCTTGTTTGAATGCGAAATTTCTGAACAAAAAAATATTGCTCCTGTCCGTCATATTGGGTTTAGAAAAAAAATGAAAAAAACTCGTTCTGTAGGCTCATAATCTATACCTGTCTACCAAATTTGAACCAGATCGGTCCCATAGGGAATGAGAAATTCTGGAACACACAGACGTACGTCCTTACATACATACTAACGACACCGAAAAATCCACCTTTCTTTTATTTTTTGAGCAAGAAATTTTTTTTTAGAAAAAACATTTTATATGAAAAATTGTTCCTTATAACCTTCTTTCTTGTTCATCTACTTGTTCATCTACATCCATCAATATTCTCTCCACCGTCCCCTCGTACATCCTATCTTCATTCACCCTATTATACTATTCGTCCATCGACCATCCACACCTCTCATACATCTCTTTACGATTCTTCACCCAACTATTCATGATCTCTCCATTTTTTGCGTTTCTTAATATCTCTATATATACTCTCTTCACTAGTCTCCCTTCTTCCCCATCATAACTTTCTTTTCGTATTTGCTTATTTTTTTAAACAGCCTTTATCAAGATACGTAAACTCCTGTAGTACTATATCCGACGGTGTACATCTGTCTAATCCCAATATTCTCTTCAAATATTTCAGCCACATTCTCTCAGTTTCCTTTCTCCCTTTCACCGCCCACACCTACACCATTACACCATTAATATTAACATTCTCGTAATATTAACATTCTCATTTTGACCGAGTCACCGAACTTTTCCTTCCATACATTCGCTAATCTCTCCGCAGCCACCCCCGCATTTTTTAATACCATACCCACATGTCCACTCACACTCCCACCATTACTCAACATATATCCGAAATATTTATATTTCATAAAATTTTCTATTTTTAACCCATTTCACTCAAATTCATCCTTTCTATTTTCTCTATCATACTTTGCATACCATTATTTTTGTTTTGCTCACATTCATTTTCATACCCCTCTTCTCCATATATCTATACAGCCTTCCCATTAACTTTGTCATATCCTCCCTACTGCTAGCGATACACAATATGTCATCCACCTAGCTCAGTGACCATGTTCTTTTACCACCTATATTCACACCGCCATCCTGCCCCCTCTTCAACACCTCTTCCCAATCAGAAACATAGATGTTGAATAAACTAGCGCTTAGCGCACAACCCTGTCTTAACTCCTTTCCCACCGTTAATCATTCAGATATCTCATCTCCAACCTTTGCCCTTACCTTCGTCTCTTCATACAAGTCTTTAATTCTCATTCTAACCCTTTGAGATATCCCTACCTCTCTCATTTTCACCCATAACTTTTCCCTGTCAATCTTATCGAAAGCCCCCTTCGAATCTGCAAATAATATGTATTACTTTTTATCCTTCCTTATCTCCTCATTTATAATAAAGTTTAATACTACAACATTGTCCATTACTCCCTTTCATGTCACAAAACCTGCTTGACTTTCCGACAAGATCTTTTTCTCTTTCATTTCGCTTTCTAACTTTCTACTTACAATTATATGTACCATTGTTTATCGTGATCCCTCTGTAGTTATTCACATTTCTCCTATTCCCTCTTATATACCGGCACAATCTCTCCTTGCTTCCAATCATCCTATATACTTTCTTCTCCCATCCATACCTTATTCATACCTCTCACTAACGCACACACTACCTCCTAATTTAACTCCTTCCATACATCCATAGGCATCCTATCAGGCCCAGCTGCTCCCCCTCCTTTATTCTCCTAATTTCTTCCTTTCTTCCATTGTAATTTTCTCTCCACTCCATACCTTCCCTATTAGATTAGTTCCTTCTATATTACTACTAGTATCCTCATTCACTCCCTCTATCAAATTTTGTTAGTATGCCTCCTCCCATTCTATACTTATACTTGTTTTCTCTCTACCCATCTTCTACATCTTACTATTTCTCAAATTTTCTGCAACTCTCCTTCCGTACTTATAGCATTTATAATTTCCCTTCCCTTTTTCTTCCCAGCATTTCCGTCCCTCTTGTCTCCATTCCCATTTTTCTTTCACATATTCCTCTCATTTCTTTCACCTAACGTTACTTTCCATTAAGCTTCCCGAACTTTTAGTTTTTGTCTATCCGTAACATATATCATATACCCCATATTTTCTGTATAATTTCTTCGTTTCTTTTGTGTATTGACCAACATTTCTCCTTTGACTATCTGCATTATTTCCTCTATCCCTCCCACATCATCCCATTTCACTTTTGCCATTCTCTTATGAAATCTTTGTTTTGCATTTCTACTCCACTCAAATACTACCTCCTGCTTTCCTCGTCTTTCTTTCTCTTTCATATCATGCTTCCCTAATTCTATCTTCCATATCGCTTCCAATGGAAAGTGGTCTGACTCCACTCTCTCGCCCACGTTCCTACATTCTAACTTCTCCATCGCTTTCTCGTTCAGCAACATATAATCTATTACCGATCCTCCTCTGTGGTGCCTATACGTAAGCTCTCCCCAACTCTACCCAATCCCCTTCTACACCATTACCCATGTATAACCGCTCATTACCTATCCACTCTTTTAACAATTTGCCTTCCGCATTTATTACATTATCCTTAGACCTCCTTTCTGTAAATTCTCCATCCATCCCTATATTTAAATTTGTGTACTCTCGCATTCGTGTCTCCCATTATAACAACCCCCTCATATTTTTCTTTCCACTCCTCAGATCTTTCATTCAATGCATTCATATATTCCTTCCACCCTTTATTCATATATACTATCACAAACAACCATTCAACTCTGTTTATCTCCATCACTCTTCCCAAAAGCCCCGGAAAATTTGCATCCTTTTCTTCCTTGTTATCTATTCCCTCCTTAATCCCCATAACGATCCCTCCCCCACTAGCTCTCCCTCTTATGCTCCTATGCGCTCCTTGACACACACAATTATACCCCTCCGGTAATAACTCTCTAACTACCTCCCATCTGCCTACCTCAACCCATGCCTCTGTCATACATATAAAATTCATAATTGTTCAAATTTTATCCGAATCCCTTATCTGCTAATTTCCCTTCTAACTCAGCTACATTCTAACACAGTTCTAAACTTTACACTACATCCATTTACCCCATTATTTCACCTCTGCTCCTTACTCTGCCTCCCCCATCGTTAGCCTCCACTGTTCTCCTGTTTCCCTGACTACCCCTGCTCTCCTCTACTCACCACTACATCCTCTATTTCATTATCATATACAATTTCTTCTTCCTTCGTATAATCTTTATTCTCTCTTCTCCTTTCTTCGCCACACAAGCTCATTTCTAGTTTTCCTTCTCCGCCAACCGCCCCAACCTCTTTTCACAAGCAACCCATTCCTTCCCACTCCTAGCGTTTATCAATATCTTTTTATACTTGTTCCATATCCATTCTTCATTAACCAACCATACTTTCTTATGTGGGACTTTTACCTTCCCGTAATCCCCTCCTCCTTCCGTGGCAAGTTGTTCAGTCTCCTCTGTGTAGCACGTTTCTTCTCCGTCAAATCATCTCTTAGAATATCCATCCATCATTTTTTCTCTTTATTTCTTTTAACTCCTTCATAACTGATTTCATTCCAATCACTAATTCTCTCACCATCAGTTTTAATTCATCGTCATCCAATTCCGGCTCCACTCTACTTCTTTTTTCGCCTACCCCTTTCTTTATTTTACGTGTAGCTGTGTCCCAACTCCCCTACTTTGCTTTTATTGCCCGCACTGCCATCGCTCACGTCACTGGCAACTCTTTCTGACTTTATATACAACGATCTAACATCTTTTTCATGTTTTTTTATATTTAAATTTTACTTTTATTTTGAGTATTTGTTTTCATGCATTCACGTCCTTTTTTATTATGTATTTATTTAGCTTCTTCTACCTTTTAATTTTTAATTACTTCGAGCACGGTTTCATTAAACGTTAATATTTATATTTATTAAAAAAAAACTAACCGCGATAGCATAACCAATCAGAACCTGTAGCATAACGATATTGCATTCAAATCGTTTCAGTAGTTTACTAATAAACGCGGTATATACACAACGTGCACAAGAAGTTAGACATTTTTCAAAAACATTATTTTCTAACGATTAAACTGTTCAACTATAAGAAAAATAGTACATTTTTAAATTAGAACGTTGATATTGTTTTTTTAGGTGTTGTGAAATCGATATCATCACCAACAGCACCATCTGCTGTAGATAAATGTACATTGCATGTTCAATTTGATCATCAGTCACCTCCACATACGTGCGCTGCTGACAGCATAATTTCGAGAACTAGCAATAAAGAAATCTCAGCACCAACTGTAAATCCTAATAGTCTGTCTTCTACACCAAGTAAGTTTTTTAGGTTTATTTATGTTTTAAACTTCATAGTATAAAAATTAATTAGTTGAACTTATTATTGTGCCTTGATATTAAATATTGTGAAGTTGAGGATTTATATAATTACCAAAAGGTTAGAAAATGAAAACACTTTTACTATGATTAAAACATCTGAAATTGATGGTAATAAAATCTAATTAACATTAAGATTTAAAAACAGTTTGTATTTTTATATAAATCTTTTATCGAAATTCTTGTGATCAAAATTAAAGGAATTAACATTCAATTCTTTAATATTAATATTTTAAAGAGTAATTCATATTTTCATTGCATCTACTCTATAAATTATTGCTTTTTTATTATTAAGACCTTTTCTCTCAAAACTTAAATTTTTATAATAATGTAATATATAATTTAAGGTATATAATCACTTTAGGTAATAGTGGTAGTAGTACTACAAGTAGCAGCAGTACGAGTGACAGTGATGAAAGTTTGTCAGATTTGGCTGAAAGTAGGCCACCTGACGGCGGTTGGGGTTGGGTGATTGTGGCAGCTTCATTCGTCGTTAATCTAATCGCTGATGGCATAACATTCAGTTTCGGTGTGATATTTGTCGAATTCCTGAATTATTTCGGCGAGAATCGTGGCACTACAGCTTGGATTGGCAGCTTGTTTATGGCTATGCCGCTTTTATCTGGACCAATTGCTAGTTTCCTTACCGATAGGTATTTATATTGATTTTTATTGTTTGAATTTTGAAATATTTGATGAATTATTAATATTTGGATATTATTAATACCAGATGATATGAAGAAATGTTGTTTTACCTCGTGCTATCCTATCACGGATTTCTTTAATAGATCTATAGCGACAGGTCATTTCTCAAGTAAATAGAAATAGAGCTATATCATACCCAATCACAAGTTTGTTGCTAGAACTGATATAAAAAATTATAGAGTGTCCATTCAATTTCACGTTTGCCTAAATTGCTATACTCTTTAATATACGATTATTCGTTGGAAATGCAACCCCTTATTTATCGAAGAAAAACATGGTTTTAGCCAAGGTAAATCCCCTATCACTAACTTATTAATTTATTAAAATAATATTTTTGTTGCATTTGAAAATGACTTCCAAGTTGACATAGTTTATACTGATTTTTCGAAAGCATTAGACAAAGTCAACCATGAGTTACTTCTCTTTTTACACTGAACGAGTTCGGATTTTGTGATGGTTTTGTTTGGGTCTTGTTCGCTAGTTTCGAAGTTTCTTATTAAACAGAGCGCACGGGGTGACAATAAATAATGTTATGTTTGAAGAAATAGAGGCGAAATATGGTGTTCCACAAGGTGGACATTGCTCAAATCGATATCAATAAATTATTTGGTTTTATTATGGTTTTGTTGTTTGCCGATGATTTAAGATGTTCAGTACTGTAGATTCCTCTGAAGACCAAATGAAAATTCAATTATATCTGGATAATTTCACCATATAGTTGGCCGATAACAGACTATTCTTAAATATTAGAAAATGCTTTAATATCTCATTTATCAGAAGTAGAACTCTCAATTTCTCATACAGAATCAACAATATCTTACTAGATAGAGTTTATGCCATGGAAGATCTCGGAGTGTTTTTCGATCCGAAGTTAAGTTTAGAAGAGCACATTAATGACACTGTTCTGGGATTTATATTAAGACATTGTAGCCAACTATCGTTAATATCATGTATTAGAATTTATGAATTACTAGTTCGATCTCGATGATATGGTATGCGTGAATGATATGGTCACCTTATAACAAATATAAAATTCAAGTAGAAAGGGCTCAGAATATATTTTTAAGATCATGTGCTTATAGATTGGGTACTCCCGTTGAAAATCGCAACTATGATTATATTAGACTGATCATAGACTTATCCACACTCAAAAACAGACGTAAGATAAGTGAAGTAACATTTATTCATAAACAATTGCTAACTTGCAGCACTAAGAACTTCACACATAATTGTGTTAAACGACACAGAAACAAATTACTTTAGGACACCAGAATATAATGTAGAACATAAAAGCAGGGATGGTAAAGGAGGAGGAACATTTATATCAGAGACAATAAAATACATTATAATTGAATCACAGAGGGATGAATACAACACCATATTAATTGTTACTGTTATCAATGATATTACTGTTATTACTGATATCAATATAATAAGAAAGGAAAATTTAAAATAATATCACTACATAGTCCACCATCGAACAAAATTTAGAAACATTTAGAAATGTTGTTGAACAAAAATACACCGATTTTAAGAGACATTAATATAGATTTATTAAAGACCAATAAAACTATAATTGACTATATAAACCTATTAGAAATATGTGGATTAAAGCCTTTAAATAAAATGGACAACTAAATTGCTAGATTCTTTAATGTATAATTATTAGACAATAAGGGCACAATAATAGACCACTGTTACTCCAACATTAATCAATTAGAATATAAAATTGGAACAGAAGATGTTGAAATTACGGACCATAGATTATTGAACTTAACATTAAAAAATGCAAAAGATGAACGATTTTAACAAGGAAACGAAATTAAGCTAATAAACAAAATAAAGTGTTTAATTTAGTATTAATATTTTAATGCAGCAAAGGCAACTAGATTGATAAGAGCTGCGGTACTAATTTAAGCGCGTACTTCGTTGTCTACTATGTTCTTAAACTTGTTTTTGGATGTCACATTGACAAAGGATTCAAGCAAGGTGTTCCACTGAGTAACTATTCTATTGCAAATGAATTGCTTCCTTGGGTTACGGCGACATAGTTCGATTGTAAATTTGAAGCTGTACCCACGTAAGTGTATGTTTGCATTCTTCTTGAAGATACACTCTAGATTGCAGCTGCTGTAACCATTTAATAACTTGTAGGTTTCGATCAAGTCTCTCCATCTTCTACGTTCTAGTAGAGAAGGTAGATTCAATGATGCTAGCCTATCTTCATAAGACAGATTTCTAATCGCGTCTGGTTGCTTAGTCGTTTTTCCCTACACTTGTTCCAGGGCCTCAATTTCTTTAATGAAGTACGGGTTCCAAACCAAGTGATCATATTCCACCGTGTGGTGAATGTATGCTTTGTATATATTCAAAGAAAGCTTTGCATGTTATATTTGGAAAGGCTTTTTTCGTTGTGTATATTAGGGAATTGCTTCTTAACTATGTAGTTTATATGTTCGTCGCACTTCAAGTTTCGGGTTATTATGATGCCAAGATCTTTTTGTATTGCTACTGTGTGCAATAGTGCGCCAGAAAGCAAATAAGGTTTCTCTGGATTTAACGCACTTGTATGCAAAATATTACATTTACCTACTTTGAGTGGTAGGAGCCAAATTTGCTCCAATCATGGATGTGGCTAAGTATTCCTCGGTGCTCTGGATCATCCGGAAAGTGTATATTTTTCGTGTCATTTGCAAAGTGGTTAATTCTATTTACAGTTGGTCTCGCTATATCACTAATGTAGCACAAGAAAAGCAATGGCCCGAGGACGAAACCCTGCGGAACACCGCTATGAATATTGTGCTCAGCGGAAAAATTGCCATCAACACGAACTCTGTATGAGCGTGCTGTTAGAAAATTACTGATCCATTTGAGTAGATTATCTCTTATTTGCAATGCGTCTAATTTGTAGAGAAATCTGTCGGTTGGTACTTTATCAAATACTTTCTAGGTAAATGACGTCCAGGGACTCGCCCTTGTCAAATTTGATTGTGTACTTGCCTAGCACTGCAAGCAAATTACTTGTGGCCGACCGTCTTGTGAGGAATCCTTGCTGAGCTTCTCCAAATGTACCGTTTTCAATTAAGAATTTGCTTCCACTATTTTCCACTTTTTTTTCCACTATAATCATCGACTATTTTTTTCCATGCATTTGCAGAGCATAGACGTCAGACTAATTGGTCTATAATTCACGGCTTTTGTTTTATCCTCCTTGTGGATAACGATAATTGTTGCTTTTCTCCATTCTTCTGGTACAGATTGTTTAATATTTTATGTGCTCTATCCGGGTCAATTGAATCTCAAGGTAAATATGAGAAGGGAACCTGAGTTTCCTGAGAGAAAGCACTGTGAAATTGATTGGCAATTAATTTGCTATCCGTGGTTGATTCGTTTTGGTGATCGACGCGCAAAGAGATTGATCTTACTTTAGAACTTAATGTGTTTGAGACATAGTTGAAAAACTTCTTCCTGTCTTCCAATATTGACGCTTCGTACTTGGTTTTTTCTATTTAATCAAAAAACTAGAAATTTTAAATAGGTGTGTTAATTTATTCGTAAACTCTTTTAGACGTTTAAGAGATTAAAATTGACTTAAAAAAGACTGCCAAGGGTAGATACATTTCTGGTATTCGTTGGAAGCCTTGGTCAGTACTCCCTGCTTTCATACATAGATCATTGCACTGGTTTATGACACCAAAGCTTACCATGTGCACCACCCGACTTGTTTAAATCAAGTTGAAAATTATTTATTTGATTTTATTATACGCATAATTTGTATAACTGTATACCTACTATATTATTAGATCTTATGTTATTAAATGCAGTTTAAGAATCCAATAGCGGTGAGACAATCTATCAGGATGAGCACTAATCTAAACAATTAGGTATTTGTGTTTTTGGGGACTTTGACAATTAAAGTAACCCTATCCATTTCTTTATTTGAAGTCCAGGGATGTACAGTCTTACGAAAACTAAGAGCCACGTAGTTTTTGTGAGTTTTGGGCGGGCCGCAAAAACCATTTTACATATCATTTATTTAGTTGTTTAGTATGTAATTACAGTGTAAAAACATACAATAAGTAAATAAATTAGACTTATAGTATTGTATTGATTTAACAATTATTTTAATATTTGGTTCAATCTTTGTGGTGGCTTGTTGTTAAATTGATACCAAATTTTCATTATTCAAGCGATTTCTATTTTCAATTTGGCAATGTTCATAATTGAAAAAGTTTGTTTGGAGATATATGCTGACCCGAAAAGACTTGCGCATTTTAGTTCATTTTCCAGTAATGACTTATAACGATTTTTATCGAAACAATGATAAAAGCTTAATAATAATAACCTTTATTGGCATACATAAAATACAATTAACTTAAAATCTACTTTTACATAAAAGAAAACTATTTTACATTCATATATCTATCTATATCTAACTAACTGAAACTCACTAACATTAACTAAATCTCATATTTCATTTCCCAAAT